>JAJIBD010006133.1:0-128487 GCA_021461705.1 Cryptotis parvus
TGCTCTTTGAATTGAATTCTTTGTCAGAATTCTTAGCTTCAGAATCATTATTAAAGAATACTAGGTGTGAGTGTGCATGTCTAACTGAATTTAACTTAGAGCTAACTGAAAGTATATCGTCTCTATATTCCAGAGGAATACAATGAAGAAATATGAAACATAGTTAATGTCACTTGTCACTTGTCATTTGTCTTCCTGTTGTTCATTGACTTGCTCGAGTGGGCTCCAGTAACGTCTCCATTCGTTGGGAATGAGGTCCATTGTTGTTACTGTTTTTGGCATATTGAATTCACCAGGGGTAGCTTGCCAGGCTCTGCCATGGCTCTGGGTTCAACGTAGGGTGCCCAGTATTTTTCTATGTCAGGCCATCAACCATCCAGGGCCCACGGGGTCAGAGCCTTGGATGTAGACAAGTCTGTCTCCTGTCTGCTACCTGCCAATGCATCTGGGCACCGCAGACACAACTGCAACACCTCAAGGGGCAAAATAGTTAATATATGATTTAAAAAATCCAGAATTTTTTGTTTATTTCTTCAGAATAAAAAGTATCAAAGAAAATAAAGCAAGATAACAGACCATGTCCAATAAGAACAGACCCTTGGCCTCTGATGACAGAGTTGAGATTTAAGAAAGGTGGATGGGCTGATAAAGTCCAATGGACTGCAGAGGACGGGATATTGACATTTTAGTTATGGGAATGATCTGGTAAGATTTTTCTGCTAAAACATTAACGTGGGGATCCAGAGCGATAGTCCAGCGGGTAGGGAGTTTGCCTTGCGCATGGCCGGCCCATGCCAGCTGGGTTCGATCTCTGGTATCCCATATGGTCCCTCGAGCACCGCCAGGAGTAATTCCTGAGTGCAGAGCCAGGAGAAACCCCTGAGCATCGCTGGGTGTGACCCCCAAAAAAAACATTAACATATCAGCCCTAAAACATAGCCATGCATACCCATAAAAATTAGAATCTTATTATTTTTTCTTATTTTATTCCTGCAAATGCACCAAAAGACACAAGGACTTACTGAGTATTGTAATCTGCATTCTGGGAAAAACTCTATTACATTTGACATAATCACGTTCAGCCTCAGAGGGTCTTAGTATTCTTCATAATATGAAAACAAGTGATCAAAGAACAAAAAACTTTGGTCATCTCCCCGTCCTTTTCCCTCCTCTGCCAGGGATATTACCCAGGGCTCACACACAAAAGGCAAGTGCTCTGTACCTAAGTCATATCCTCAGCATTAGTTCCTCCGCTGCCTCCTTCAGCAATTGTATAGAACTCTACCAATGCTTCTATATTAGTTCTAGCCCCTCTGTATTCCCACTTCTTGCCCCCTCTGTTTGGTCTTCGCAGTTTTATGGTTTCATGTTGTCTGTCTCTTGTTTTGTTTCTATATCAGAGTTGAGTCGTGATCGCCTGTTGTCCTTCTTCACTGATTTATTTCACTGAACACAATTCACTCAAGTTCCATAAAAGTTGCAGCAAACTGAAAGATATATAACAGGTATTTTTTGTTTTACTTTGGAAGCATTCTGAGAAAAATGCATTTCTTTTAAGAAGCTTATATTTAGTTCAGAAAACATCTCTTTTCTGTTTTGTTCTTTTGTATTTCTGTTGCTGCTGTACTTCAGCACAGCCATGTACCGATGATGACTAATTATTCTTTACTGATGAATCTATTCAACTTTTATATGAATAAATATTAAGCAAAATAAATTTCTTGACCTTTTGATAAAATACTAACATTAAAAAATTCACAGTGCAGTCTGGAAAATAGCTTAGGTGATGGAGCAAAATTCTTGTGAGGTGTATGGCTGAGTTGACTCTCAATAACTCTTCTCCCTCAATTCCCAGATGGATAAGGAGATCTAATATAACAAGACAAGAAGTCCCTAAAATCTAAAACAATAGAAAACTAAAATATTAATTTTAACAAATACTTCCTGAAATGACAAAATATGTACCTGAAATAACATTTTGAAATAGTACATAATGAATTTGTGTTTATTTACCCAAAAATATGCTCTGATGAATTTACTGGCAGAACTTCCTTATATACTAATTGGATATTAGATTAACAATACAATTTTATAATTGTTTGAAAGAGTAGACTTCTTCAAAAGTATGAATGTGATAAGTTTTGTGTTTGAGCTGAATTCCAAACAGGACGTTATGCTTATCTGTTACTACATAACAAACCACCTCCAAAGCTTAGTGGCTCAAAATATCAGTGTCTTATATTTTGTTCATGGCTCTGCAATTGGGAATAACTTCTTTCTGTTATCTCTAGTGCCAGCTTAAACAGATTAAAGATAAGGGGGCTGGAATCCTTGAAACCATACTCCAGTATGCCTGGCATTTGATGTGGCCATCTGTTTGTCTGAATAACTTACACGTCATCTTTTCAAGTGGACTAGTTCTCCTTAAAATATATGGTGGTTGTGTACCATATTTTTTTTAGCTTTAAGAGAAAGAAATTCAGGTGAAAATTCCTTGTCTATTGCAATCATTTTGGATATGGTGCAACTGCACTTTCCCTCTATAATGTCTTTGTAAGAACAATTACAAAGGGAGTTCATCCAAGTTTAAGGAAGAGAAATTGAGAACTTTTTGATAAAGTGGGAAAATTCTGGATTTTTTATTCCTATTTGCATATTTTTGGGCTTTGTTCTAGGATGCAATAAAGTCAACACAAAGTTTCTCTGTGGCAATCATCCTTTCAAATCAAAACTTACTTTTTAAAGATGCTAATCTTTCAGTGTGAGAGACTTTACCCAATGATTGTAAGGTCTTTTGCAATGACTGGTGGGAGCCAAAAATATTGCAGATTCAGGCAAATTAATAATTTTTTTCTTTTCTGATTCTAGTAGCAATCTCACTTTTATAGAAATCGCTCAGCTAAAAGCATGATGACTCTGCTGTCATCCGGAGTCGCATCCTTTCTGGGAAGTCTCTCAGGTTTTTACATTCTTTTACTTCCAGGCTCGGTCTTCTCAGCTCATGGACTCCAATTAGCAATTCCTGAATCTCCCTCTTGTTCTACAGTCTGGAAATTCTCTCAAGGCAGTTAGGGGGACTATAAGAGTTCATGTCTAAATTGGTTCCCAATTCCCAACATTTCTTTTCTTTTTTTTAAAACATAATTACATTTATTTGACACAGAGATCTTAAAACAATTCAAAGATAGTGATCACAATTCAAAGAAGTACAATGCTATGCTCCCCCCCATTTAATTTTATTTTTTTTAAATTTTTTTGGTTCTTTTTTAAATTTTAAGTTCTTAAACTTTTAAAAATATTTTATTATACTACCGTGAAATATACAATTACAAAGATGTTCATTTCTGGTTTTCAGTCATACATTGTTCCAGTGCCCATTTCCCACCACCAATGTCCCCAATTCCCTCCCTCTCCCCTAACCTGCCTCTATGGAGTTCTTTATTTCTTTTCTTTTTCTCTCTTTCTCTCTTTCAACTCTATCTTTTTGCCTGTATTCAAGACTCAGTTCTAGACTGGTATTATCACTTATAAAAATTATTAGCACACTGTTCCCCTTCTCTGTCCCACCCAACCTCATACTCCCAGACACTTGTGGTAGATTCCACTTTTGAAAAGACCTCCTGACACATTTTGTCTGACCTTGGATATTGGTATCATAATATGTATATATATTTATGTCATGCAAATAAATGCAGTCATTCTATATATGTCTTTTTTCCTTCTGGCTAATTTCACTCAACATGATCCTCTCCATTTCTATCCATTTATAGGCAAATTTCATATAACTTCATTTTTCCTAACAGCTGCATAGTATTTCATTGTGTAGATGTACCAAAGTTTCTTTATACAGTCATCAGTTCTCGGGCACACTGGTTGTTTCCAGATTCTGTCTATTGTGAACAGTGCTGCTATGAAAATAAAAGTGCGGATGGTGTTTCTGCTGTGTGTGATATACCTTCCCACGGTATATCCCCAGGAGTGGTATGGCTGGGTCAAATAGGAGTTAAATTTCTAGTCTTTGGAGGAATGTCCATATTGTTTTACAAAAAGGCTGTACTAGTCGATATTCCCACCAACAATGGATGAGAGTCCCCTTTTCCCAGCATCCATGCCAGCACTTGTTGTTCTTGCTCTTTTGGATGCGCTAGTCTCTGTGGTGTAAGATGATATCTCATTGTTTTTTTTTGCTTTGCATCTCTCTCATGACCAGTGGTGATGAACATTTTTTCATATGTCTTTTGTCCATTTGAATTTCCTCCTTGTCGAAGTTTCTGTTCATTTCTTCTCCCCATTTTTTGATGGGGTTGTTTGTTTTCTTCTTGTAAAGTTCTACCAGGGCCTGATATATCCTGGATATTAACCCCTTATCAGATGGGTATTGGGTGAATATTCTTTCCATTCTGTGGACTGCTTTTGTATCTTGGTCATTGTTTCTTTTGAGGTGCAGAAGCTTTTTTTATCCAAAATTTTATTTTATTTTTTAATTTTTTATTATACCACCATAAGATCAACATTACAAAGATGTTCATAATTGGGTCTTAGTCTTTTTATCGACTGAAGAGAAACCAGAGCTCCCATGACCTAATATAATGGTTTGAGGCTCTTTATGTTCCTGTAGCAGCCGATGCCCTTTGCTCTACTGGCATGGACAGGACATATGGAGATACTGGGCCCGCCTAGCAAATAGATGATTAACGGAAGATCGTGATCGGAGTCATATATTGTTCAAGCACCCATCCCTTCATCAGTGCCTCATTCCCACCACCAATGTCCCCACATTCCCTCTCCCAGCTCCAGAGCAGGCATTTCTCCTTTGCTCCCTTTCTCTTTGCCTCTCTCCCTCTCTCCTTCATATTTCCCAATCCTTATTATACCATGTGATATATAGAATTAAAAGGATGTTCATAATTGGGTCTCTACAATACAGTGTTCCAGAATCCATCCCTCCACCAGTGCCAATTCCATCACCCAATTCCAAAACACACCCACCCAAACCCTGCCTGCCCCATTGCAGCCACATTTTACTTATCTATCTCTTTGTCTAAGTCCCTGCATTTCCCAATCTCTCTTCTATAACACTTTATGGCTTATCCTATGGATACTAATAATGTATGTTGTATCTATCTGATTATTTAATAGTGAGTTCTAGTGTGACATCATAATTACTCATCCCCATAACCTCTCCAGTTTGATGCAAATAGAATGATCGTTGAAATGTACAAGTGAGAAAGATTCTGAAAAGACCTTGTGCTAAAATACATTGAGTCTAAGATTAAACTGCAGCGGGGGGGCCGCCGGTGAGCATGCGCAGCCCTGGATCTGGAGTCTCTGTCTTGCGGCGGTTGGCTGTGGTGGCTGGAGCTCAGGCTCACACCCACTGAGCCTGGAGGCTGGGGACTGAGTGGAGGCCCTCAATCCTTGCTCCGGAGTCCAGCAGGTGCGGCCGCCTGCATGGCGAGCAGGCCCTAGGAGCTATGTAGGACAAGACCAGGTGCTGGCCTGAGCCTTTTGCTTTTCCCCAGGAACTCCATAGGGCCGAGAAGCTTTTAAGTTTCATGTAGTCCCATATGTTTATCTTTTTCTTCTAGTTGTTTTGTTCCAACTCCCAACATTTCTGTCCTTCACTCTGATGTAATTGTTCATGTCCAGCGTGTGAAAAGTATCATTCTTTTAGATATATAATTCATTTAAACTTCTTTTTTGATATATTTCTGCAGGAGGGTGAGTTCTCTGCCTGTTGCTCCAGCTTGATTATAAATGAGTCTTGCTTGATGTCTCTTAATTACGCCATAATTTTCCTTTGCTCCCACTACAAAGATTCTTAAATATGAATGATTTAGAGAATTCTTCAATGTATATAAACTGCAATTAGATATATACCTACCTAAAATAGAAGTTTCTTTTAATTAAATCATGAATCCTTTTCTTTCCACTGATCTTCCTTGTCAGATTAACAAGTTGTTTCTCTTTCTGTTGTCTCAGTCTTCAAGGAAATTATATTCGTTTTAATTGATGTTGTGATAAATCATCACAAACCAACACGCTTAAGCAATCCAATTTTATTGCTTAAAGCAATGCAGATTTATTATATTACAGTCTGCAAGTAGAAAGTGTAGACACAAAGTGGTTTGGCTGATTTTTTTGCTTCAAGTTTTATAAACACTGAAATCAAAGACAGTAGGCCCATGTTCCCTTTCAGAGACTTTGGAGGAGATGTTGCTTCCAGGCTCATTTGTGGTTTGGCACTTGCGGAAATAACGTCCCAGTTTCTTTACTAGTTGTCAGCTGAAGGCTGCCCTTGTCCCCCAGAGGTTTCTTTCCATTTCTAACCCACAGCCCTTGCATTTCAGAACCAGAGCTTTGATGCCTACTTGTGCACCACGTCTCTGCTTTTTCTTCTTCCACACATTCTCTTCCACTTTCCTTTTCTAATTTTAAGGGCTCAAGCAATAGCTTGGATCCAGATGGATAATCTGGGATGTTCTCCCTATTTTAACACACTGAAAATTATTCACCATATTGCATAATATAGTCACAGGTGCTAGAGACTAAGGTTTGGAAACTTTTTTTTTTTTTTGCTTTTTGGGTCACACCCAGCAATGCTCAGGGGTTTCTCCTGGCTCTGCACTCAGGAATCACTCCTGGCGGTGCTCGGGGGACCATATGGGATGCCGGGATTGAACCCAGGCCGGCATGAGCCGGCGCGTGCAAGGCAAACGCCCTACCCGCTGGGCTATCACTCCAGCCCCAGGTTTGGAAACTTTTAAGGCAAGGCACTGTTCTGCTTATCGCATAAATAATGTTGCCTTTGTTGTTGTTGTTAAAGCCACTGTTTTTCCAAGGCTTATAAAGGAAGCTTGTATATTTGTTTGCCCTGGATTTCCTTTGGCAAAATATTCGGTTTACTTTCTAAAGATCTGCTTTGTTTTATTTTTCTCAGAGTTGTCATTCTTCTCATGTTGTTTATAAAATTAAACACCTTCCCATTTAAAAAAATCTTTAAAAGTGACAGGACCAAGGCACATATCCTTATTCTGTTTCTACCCACACAATATTATTTTCATTGGCTCATCTTTTGTCTTAGGCTAA
The DNA here is from genome assembly GCA_021461705.1 of Cryptotis parvus. NCBI lineage: Eukaryota > Metazoa > Chordata > Mammalia > Eulipotyphla > Soricidae > Cryptotis > Cryptotis parvus. The sequence continues at coordinate 7,090 of JAJIBD010006133.1, forward strand.
TCTCTTGTTTCTTCCTGCCTTTATTCCTTCACTAATTTTGTTATTCTTATTTTATATTTAATTTTGCTGATTTTTAATTTTTAGCAAATATGATTCCCAGACACAATGTTTCAGGAGAGTTCTCTTTAGCTTCTCATTTAGCTGTTGTATTTTCAATAATTTAATTAATTTATTTGGCTATTGTAACTTAAGTAGATAGCCTATTTCCTTTAAAATATAGTAACATTGTTTTGGATTATACAATAGTCAATATGGAAATATATCGTATGACTCTGTGTATGTGTGTTTCCCTAGCTTGTTGAGAATACTAGTGAATATTCTAGTGAATATGTGTTTAACCATTCATTGGCGGTTAAAATTACCATTATCTTCTGGAACCAAACACTTCTGTAACCAAACCAAACACTAAATCATAAATCTGAGGCAGCCTCCCTGGGGTGTGCGGCTGGCGGGCGGGTGCCTGGGGTCGTGGTAGAGCCCCAGGTCTTGGCAGACGGTGGAACTACAACCCCCAGAAGTCCGAGCAGAACTGGAAGTAAACGGTCATTTTGAACTCTCACACCGGCCTGACTCTACCTTAGGTAACCTCCCTGGGGTGTGCGGCTGGCGGGGCGGGCGGCCCCTCACGTGGCCACTTATTAAGACAAAAATCAGGAAACTCAACACCAAGGGAAGGTAATACCCTCAAGAAAAAAGAAACAGTACACTAGAGGAATCTATCCCTGAACACCACAACACCATGGGGAAACAACGCAGATCCCCAGCTCGAAGAACAGATGAAGGAATCGACCCTGAAGACTCAAAAAAGAATACAGATGTGCATGATCTCTCTGACAATGAAATTAGAGAAGAAATTGGTAGGATGTTTAAGGAGCTCAACGAAAAAATTGAGCAGATGTCCAATAAAAATACAGGAGAACATAAACGAAGCAGTTGAAAGAGCAGTCAATAAACTATGGGAGGAAATGAGAGCAGAAATGAGAACCATGCAAATAGAAATATCATCACTTAAAAACTCAGTAGACGAAATGAAAAACACAATCAGGGCTCTCAACAGTAGGATGACAGCAGCGGAAGAGAGAATCAGTGAGACTGAAGATGAGCTGCAGAAAGCACTCAGAGATATACATAAGATGGAAAAAGACCAGAAAATGGATCAGCAACGGAACAGAGAACAATGGGATGAAGCCAGGTGGAACAACATAAGAATTATCGGAGTCCCAGAGGGACAGAAAAGTAACCCCAAGGAAATTAAAACAGTTAAAAACATCCTGGCTGAAAAGTTCCCCGAGTTAAAGGATGAAGGCATCCAGATCCAAGAAGCCCGACAGCGTACCAGCAAGAAGAGACCCCAATAGAAAGACCCCAAGACACATCCTAGTCAAAGTAATGGATGCCATAGACAGAGACATAATTCTTCAGGCAGCAAGATCAAAGAAGGAAATTGTATACAAAGGAGCATCCATTCGACTTTCAGCAGACTTCTCAGAAGACACCCTCCAAGCCCGAAGGCAGTGGTGGGATATAGTAAAAAAAACTTCATGAAATGAATGCCTCAGCAAGAATTCTTTATCCGGCTAAACTCTCACTCAGATTTGAAGGACAGATATACAACTTCTTGGATAAACAACAGCTTAGGAACTTTGTAAAATCAAAACCAACCTTAAAAGAAGGACTGAAAGATCTACTATAAGACGAGACATAACCCAAAAGAACAACCAACCTATTCAGAAAGATGGCACAAAATCCCATGACAATAATCTCTCTCAATGTCAATGGTCTAAATGCACCAGTTAAGAGACACAGAGTGGCACAATGGATCACAAAATTGAATCCGACATTCTGCTGCCTTCAAGAAACACACCTGAACAATCGGAGCAAAGACAGGCTCAAAATAAAAGGCTGGAAAACAATCCTTCATTCAAACAACCCATCCAAAAAGGCTGGGGTAGCCATACTGGTATCTGACAACATAGACTTCAGGCTGAAGATGGTCAGAAGGGACAGTGAAGGTCACTTCTTAATAGTCAAGGGATGCATATATCAGGGAAGAAATCACGTTATTAAATGTCGGGAGCGCTGCCGGAGTCCTCGACAGTGTCAGGACAGAGGTTGTCTTCTACCTCCGAGGACGCCGGGAGAACAGATGAAAACTCACGAGTCCGGTGCAGGTCCCAAAAAGGCTTTTAATAGTACAAAAGTTCTTCCACAGCACTTCAATATAATGAACAAACTTTAGCTCTGGTCCGAACTTAGGCCATACAAAAGAGCCTAAGTCTCCCACCAAAGAGAGAGAGGATCTCACCCAAGCTGAGTCCTACCCAGAAGAAGGAGCAAAAGGCCAAAGAGCAAAAGGCCAAAAGCCAAAGCCAAAAGCCAAAAGCACTTGGAGCCAAAAGCTGAAGGCCGAGGAACCAAAAGGCAAAAGGTGAAGGGGCCTCAAGTCAGCCCCTTATATACACCAAAGTAATCCAATCAGGAGGTTGTCATGTCAACAAAGAACCCTAAACAGAGTGTAGTGCCACACCTTATTGCGGTATAAACAAAGGTTATGCCAAGGACTAAGGAGATTATCTCTTATGTAAAACACTGGAGAGAGAGAGGGCTGATATAAAGTAATACATCTTAACTTCATGAGCTTCATGTAATCTAGATGGTACCCACAAGGTCCTTCTTATTATTATCTGCACCAGGGTGATTCTGAGTATCTTGTTCTCATGTACTGAAAGGGTCACTCTTGCCTGCTTAGAGCAAACTAGTATGATCCTTCCTATAGTCTTCCTATAGTCTCAACGTAGCCAGGGTGGTAGTCTCCTGGTAAATTCTAACTGTCCCACGTTGGGTGCAGAGGGTATAAAGAGGAGCTGTGCCCAATCTAGAAAACATAGAAGTCTTAGTAGATGTATAAGTCAGAAGTTATTCAATCAAGGTGACTTCTGTAACTGCCACACCCTCTAGCAGTGTTTACATAGAAGAGAGGTCTCATTAGAATGAACCTTGACTTAAAAATAAGATTAAGCTGGCTGTGGGCAAAACAACAAAGCTCCCAGATTAGCTAAATCTGTCCTCCAACAATTAAACATATATGCACCCAATGAGGGGCCAGCAAAATACCTAAAACAACTGCTAATAGACTTCAAACTATACATTGACAGCAACACAATTGTAGTTGGAGACTTCAACACTGCTCTATCAACCCTGGATAGATCAACAAGATTGAAACTTACCAAGGAAATACTGGCCCTAAAAGAAGAGATGGAAGAAAGAGGGCTGTAGACATACACAGGGCATTTCATCCCCAAAAAGCTGAATACACTTTCTTCTCCAGTGCACATGGAGCATACTCCAAAATAGATCACATGCTGAGCCATAAATCATACCTTCATAAAATCAAGAAGATAGAAATTGTGCCAACTATTTTTTCAGACCATGAGGCACTGAAAATAGAAGTTAATTGTACACAAAAAACGGAGACCAATACCAAGTACCTGGAAACTAAACAGCTCACTGCTGAACAACCAGCAAGTTATAAAAGAAATCAAAAAGGAAATCCAAAGATTCCTGGAAACAAATGAGACTGAAGACACGAATTACCAGAACTTGGGGATACAGCGAAAGCAGTGTTAAGAGGCAAGTTCATAGCTCTTCAAGCATTCATCAGAAAAGAAGAAAAGACCATCATAAATAGTCTGACTTCACAACTTAAGATCTTAGAAAGTGATCAACAAAAGGAACCCAACCCAAGCAGAAAGAAAGAAATAATAAAACTTAGAGCAGAAATCAATGAGATGGAATGTCAAAAAACAATCCAGAAGATCAACAAAACCAAAAGCTGGTTCTAAATCATAAATCTATAAATCTGTCGTTCCAACTCTCACCAGCAACCTCAATATCCAAGTATTGTCTTGTTGTTTGTGAACCTTAACCCCAAATTAAGAGTTAAGTTCAGACTTCAAAACCAGTTATATATTCTGGGCAGGGACAATTTTTTTCAATCTTGTCTTTTTCTCCAAAGCCTAAGATAAGGACAAGTTGAACCCTTATTCAGAATCCTGTTATTTAGGTTTACACATAAAATGAAAGGTTACCTCAGTGGACAAGACCAGGAAGGAATGTATTGACCACTTTGGTGCCATTCAATGTGCAATTGTCTTGTCAAGAGCCTTCTCTTTTGCTAAAAATGCTACTTCTGTGACTTTGAAGACAAGATGAGTCTGAGTTACTCTTGCAACTTGCTGACCTATTGCCAATAATTCTCTCAAGACATCTCCATCTCTTGATTGCTCCTAGAACTGCAGTGGATATTTGTGGTTAATATGGTATTCTAATCCTGCTCCTATGCCTCAAGATTTGCTCATCACTTTCATTGATGACTTAACTAATATTTAACCTTCTCTTGCTCTATGAGATCAGAACCATTTGAAACCTAGGAAAGGGAGTGAAGAAATAAAAATCATTGTATTAGCTTAGTAATGGGTGCAAACTAGATCAGAAACATTGTAGATGCACTGCCATGATGAGCTTAAATCATCAAGATCTAGTTAGTTCTTCAGCAAGTAGCACATCTAGGTAATAACAACTAGAACTATGGGGCTTCCAAAGGCTGAGAAAGCAACCTAAAATAATTGCTATTTATGTGCAAAAAAAAAAGCAAAAGAGAAAACTCAAAACATACTAAGTATAGCAAACTCATCTTCTCCCAGATGTATTAATTAGGTAAGCTATTCCTCTTCTTAGAGAGGAATGAGAAGTGAGTAGGTTGACAGACTCCAGGGAAAAGACACCAGAGGAATAAGGAATCCTCTTTTTCTCCCCTAATGATTTATTGGAATGTGTGATTTCTAATCATGCACAAGAAGTTATTAACCTCTCTTTGTTCCAGCCCATTTAAATCAGTGACAACTGATATCAGGAGTATATGGGATTGAGTTTTCCATTATATACGCCACACCTCAAGCACCCCTGTTACAAATTCTGAATGGAATTCTACTCTCTTGGAGAAATTTTCCTTGGAAGATGTAATGGTGATTAGTCTTTTCTTGGATCATATCATTCCCCCTGCGTTATAAGCTGTCTGTTATTACTCATCTTATGTGTATTGGAAAGCATTTTCTAATGTATATTACTTATTACTGTTTCTTCTGAGACATTCAATTGAATCTCCTTGGTGGGTGCTAAAGCTGGTATTCATAGAATGTCACATCCCCAGGAATAAGGCCTTTCAGTCACTGAATTTCCATAGGTAAGTTAGAAGATTTAAGACACTGTTCAAAGATCTAGAATGTGCGGAAAGGGTGTCTGCCTTGACAAATGTTAGTCACTGTTTCTTTTTAAACTTATTTACTGATTCGTATTTTTCTAAAGGGATAAAATATGATCTAGGGGTATAATTTATATAAAAACTTCAATACCCAGAAATGTATCCTTTGAATTCCTAGTCACAGATAGGGATTAGCTTTCTTTTTGTTAGAATAATCATCAGGCTTGAGTGTAAAAAACCAGAATTCAAATAATTTAAAATGACCTTTTTAATATTGATTTGTTGAATCTGGTGACAGGTAGTTGTCTGCTTTTAAAATTTGGTGACAGGCAGTTGTTTGTTTTTTAAATCAGTATTCCCATGGATTGTAATTGCAGATATTCTTCATGATTCAAATTTCACTGTCTAAATATTTACCTTATATACCCACAAAAATGTTACCCACAGTTATTTCTTTGAATTTAAAATTTTTTATTGTGTCTGTGAATCAGCAAAGTCATTTCAATGGTTTCAATGGGCAGGACTCAGGGATAGAGGCAGTAAACTGTGCACATCCAGCTGACCTCTCAGTAGGAATATAACATGTGATTTTCTGTTCCCTGTATTTGCAATACTGATGTCATTTTTATTATTGTTTTCTGAGAGGTTAACATTTAAGCTTCCCAGTAGTTGTCTCTATAAAGTACTAGTGGGTTGTATTAATCTATGGTCTAAATGAGAGAAGTGTGAATTTTATTTAAGTCAGTGGCATGGTTAGTTAAAATTTGAAACACTGTAATCAGGCATACTCTTATAACAAGAAGTTAGCATTTGAAATAATCTAATCAGCAGAGCTGTTTCCAGAGACACCTGCTACCAACACTCTTTTTTTTCTCTGCCTATCTGTTAAAGTAGGTGTCCTAATTATAGCATAGGAATATGAAAATAATTTTCATTGGGGAAATGCCTATGTTCAAGGGTTGGTTAGAAATATTGTACTGCAACTCTGACTTCCGTAAATGAGACAAAGTGTCTAGTGAACTAAGCAGCCTATACCAGTGGTTTTTAGTTAGCAGTGGTTCCTAAGCAGGGCCTTCTGCCCTGTTGGAGTTGAGGTTGGGATACATCATCCTCCTCTCATGGGGATATATTCACTAATCTCTGACCTCTCAGAGTTTCATCAGGTGGGATACTTTTTTGGAGGGAGCATGCGTACTGTTCCTGGAAGTGCTCAGGGCTATGCTTCTGGTTCTGCATTCAGGTCTTTCCTGGTGGTGCTTGGAGGACCATGTGGGATATTGGGGGATTGAACCAAGCTTTACTATGTGTAAAAAGCACTTTAAACCATGCATTATCTCTCTAATCCCTACCTCTGGAATTTTAATGAGAATTCATCCTATTAGCATTAACTGTATGCTCAGCCCTTCACTTTCCTTGTGCGAGAGAGATAGCTAGCTAGCTAGCTAGCTAGATGATAGATAATAGATAATAGATAGATAGATAGATAGATAGATAGATAGATAGATAGGTAGATAGATAGATAAATGGATGGATAGATAGATGATAGAAAAATAGATAGATAGATAGATAGAGATAGATAGAGATAGATAGATAGAGATAGATAGAGATAGATGATAGATAGATAGATGATAGATAGATAGATGATAGATAGATAGATAGATAGATAGATAGATGATAGATAGATAGATAGATGATAGATAGATAGATAGATAGATAGATAGATAGATAGATAGATAGATAGATAGATAGATAGTAGATAGAGATAGACAGAGATAGACAGACAGACAGACAGGCAGACAGATATAATTGGGATAGTACAGGACTGAAAATGTTTCCAACAAAAGTTGGTCTTAGTAGTGACCAGTTCTGATCCCACAAAATGCCATTTCATTAAAACAAAAGACCTTATAATCAGCAAGGAAAAGTTAAAGGGAACTTGGAGCTTGATGTCAGAACAAGAGTTGAGAAGAGAATGTTACAACAAAGATGATCTTTATTCTTTTCATTGATAAATTCATAAGATTTCTGCAGCTTAGTGTCAAAGGGTCAGTAAACAATTTAAGTGTATATTTATCTACTTGACATTTTATATGTACATATCTGTATTATTTTACACATGGTTGGAGTCTTCACTTGAAGTAGGTTGGTTGATTATTGATTGCTCTAGAGGACACTCAGAATTCATGATCTTGATGCATGTGCAAATCTAAACCTTGTTAGTATGACAGTGTTTATCTTAACCACATTAATGATGAACTCACACTAGCAAGATTTATGAAATTTACGTATATTATTAATGTTAACGTAACAAAATTCACAAATATTGGCTCAGAATACTCTTCCTTCCGTCTTAGCATTATCACTTACAGAAAGAAAAGACAGAAGGAAGAGTATTCTGAGTCAATATTTGTGAATATATTCTATATTTCTTTCTTTCTTTTTCTTTCTTTCTTTCTTTCTTTCTTTTCTTTCTTTCTTTCTTTCTTTCTTTCTTTTTCTTTCTTTCTTTCTTTCTTTCTTTCTTTCTTTCTTTCTTTCTTTCTTTCTTTCTTTCTTTCTTTCTTTCTTTCTTTCTTTCTCTCTCTCTCTCTCTCTTTCTTTCTTTCTTTCTTTCTTTCTGTCTTTCTGTCTTTCTGTCTTTTTCTTTCTTTCTTTCTTTCTTTCTTTCTTTCTTTCTTTCTTTCTTTTTCTTTCTTTCTTTCTTTCTTTCTTTCTTTCTTTCTTTCTTTCTTTCTTTCTTTCTTTCTTTCTTTCTTTCTTTCTTTCTTTCTTTTTTTCTTTTATTCTTTCTTTCTTTCTTTCTTTCTTTCTTTCTTTCTTTCTTTCTTTCTTTCTTTCTTTCTTTCTTTCTTTCTTTCTTTCTTTCTTTCTTTCTTTCTTTCTTTCTTTCTTTTCTTTCTTTCTTTTCTTTCTTTCTTTCTTTCTTTCTTTCTTTCTTTCTTTCTTTCTTTCTTTCTTTCTTTTTCTTTCTTGAATCACAGTGCAATAAACCATCACAATGCTCTTCATGATTGGGTTTCTGTCCTACAGTGCCCCAACAGGGCACATTTCATGAAATCATTGTGCCCCATTTTTCCTCCCCCCCTGCCCCACAACCTGCCTATGGCAGGCACTTTTCTTCTCTCTCTCTCTCTCTCTCTCTCTCTCTCTCTCTCTCCTCTCTCTCCCTCTCTCCTCTTTTGCACATTGTGACTTGCAATACAGAGTCTGGAGGGTTATCATTTATGTCCCTTTACTTGCTCTTTGTGCTCACTTCTAGACTAGCATTACTATTTCCAATTACTATTGTCAATCTGATCCCTTCTTTATTTTACCTACCCTCTGCCTCCCCACACATTTGTGGTAGATTCTAAATCTTGACAAGTCCTCCTGGCCTCCATTTTACCAGCTCAGAGGATTCTTTTTTACCCCCTTAATTTTTATTATACCACTGTGAGATATACAATTACAAGGATGTTTATAATTGGCTCTCTGTCATACAGTGTTACAGCCCCATTCCCAACACTAACATCCAAACACTCCCCCACCCAACCCCAACCCCAGCCTGCCCTATTGCAGGCACCTTTTCTTTCTCTTTCTTTTTTTCTTTATTTTTTAAAATACTTATTATACCACCATGAGATATACAATTACATAGATATTTATGTCCGGGTTTAGGTCATACATTGTTTCAGCACCAATCCCTCCTCCAGTGCCCATTTCCCACCACTAATGTCCCCACTCCCTCCCCTCTCCCCTAGCCTGCCTCTGTGAAGAATTCTTTATCTCTTCTCTCTCTCTCTCTCTCTCTCTCTCTCTCTCTCTCTCGCTCTCGCTCTTTCTCTCTTCCTTCTCTTACACACTGTGAATTGAAATACATACATTTAGGGGGTTATCATGTATATCTTTTTTGCCCATATTCAATACTCAGTTGTAGGCTAGCATTAGCACTTACAACAATTGTTAGCACACAGTTCCCTTCTCTGTCCCACCCAATGCCCGACTCTCAGGCGCTTGTAGTAGATTCCATTTTCGGAAAGACCTCCAGATCCATGTTTTGTCTGACCTTGGATATTGGTATCATATATGTGTAAATTGGTATCATATATACACATATATGATACCAATATATCTATATTGGTATATACCAATATATATGTATATATACATACATACATATATATATATATATATATATATATATATATATACTTCTTTGTCTCTGTCCCTGTATTTCTCTCTCTCTTCTCTTACACTTTGTGGTTTGCCCTACAGATATTAATGGTTTATGATGTCTCTATGTGTATAGTCAATAGTGAGTTCTAGTGTGACATTGTAATTCCCTATTCCCCATAACCTCCCCAGTTTGTTGCAACTAGAATGATCATTATGGTGTATAAATGTGAAAGAACCTGGGAAGGACTTGGTCCTAACTTCCATTATTGTGTAAGATTGTCACTACCAGTGCAGCTGTGGGTCTGGAGTGTCTCTCTTCTGGCTGTTGGCTGGGAGCTCACAGCCACGCCTGCTGACAAGTAGATGGAGGAATGGGTGGAGGAGCCTAAATCTCCACTCCAAGTCGGGCCAGCGTGGGCTCCCGTATGTGTGAGTGAACCCTAGGAGCTATGTTGGAAACGGCCAGAGGCTGGTAGAGCCATTTACTGACCACTGGAACTCCATGGATCGCTTCCTTCCTTCCTTGTTTCCTTGCTTTCTTCGTTCTTTCTTCCCCTCCTCCTATTCTCATGTCTCCTATCCTCTTTTCTTCTTATATCTGCTTTTCTTTTTCTCTCAATATCACAAGTAGAATTGCTAAGTAAAAGAAAAGTTATGGATCTGGAGATATAGTATAGGGGTTAAGGCACTTGACAGGGCTGACCCAGGTTGGATCCCCTGCAATGGCACCGTATATGGTTCCCTGAACACCACCAGGAAAGATCCCTGAGCTAATGCCAGGAGAAAGCCCTAAGCAGTTCCTGGTGTGGCACTGTCTAGTGTGATCCATAAGCCAAAATGAAAAAAAATTATAAGAAATAATTTTAACAAAAGGTCACTAAAATGTGCTATTTTAAATTATTACTCAATTTTGTGATACCATATAGAATTCAAATAAAATGACGAGCAAAGAATTTAATTCCAATCCTCTGATAGGTTTTATAATATTAATTAGGCACACACTTATAATTAGTCTTATAATTTTAATCAGGAACTTAGTTATGGACATCTAGTAATGATGAGATACCTTTTAATGCTCAGGTGTTACTCCTTGCTCTTCGCTCAGGAATTACTCCTGGCGGTGCTCAGGGGACCTCATGGGATCACTATCACTATCACTATCTTCCTGTTGATCATCTATTTGCTAGAGCAGGCACCAGTAATATCTCCATATGTCCTGTCTCATGCTAGTAGAACCCAAAGGCATCCTCTTGCTCCAGGAACATAAAGAGCCTCAAGCCATTATATTAGCTCATGGGAATGACCTAATATAAATGTTACTGGTATTTGGCATATCAAATACAACACGAGCAGATTGCCAGGCTTGCCGTGCAGGTAGCATACTCTTGTAGTCACCTCTAAATAAAGCAATTATTGATGAACCGCTGAGCCGGGCTGTGATAGTCTGGTCTGCTGGGTGGAGTTGTGACGAGAAAGAAGTCCGGATGTGGAAATGGCAGCCCCCATGGAGTCGGGGGCGGTCATCTGGCTAGTTGTGAGGCTCTGCTGGGGTGGAAGGCCAGGGCTAGAACCCGCCATGCCTCCCGGGTGCCCCACGAGCAGCTGGGCACAGGGAGAGCAAGTAGCCCCATGTCTGAGAGTCTCTGGTTCAGCATACCTGGGCCGGATTGAAAAAAAACACTGCTGCAGGGTGGGTGTTGATGATCCGGGCTGTGAAAGTCTGGTCTGGGGATCAAACCCAGTTCGGTCACATGCAAGGCAAATGCCCTACTAGCTATGCTATTGCTCTGGCCCTCTCTTTTTTAAGACCAAAGTGACCAAAGGGTAAACATGTCATTTACATTTCATAGTCATCATATATAGATATATTTCTTTAGAAACGTTAAGAGAGCTGTAACAGTTTCAGGGAGAAAATTAAGTTTCCAGCATATTAAGGCCTCCTATATACTCTGAATTAAGAATGTTAGAGGGGCCATAGCTCTGTGGGTAAGCACAGAGAAAACCTTTCTTCTATCCTAGCTTATCAAATAGTGGTAACAACTGCATACGAGGTCATGAAACTGAAGATGGGGAATCACAACAATTGATTTATAATAAATTCATGACTTGCTATCAGTAAAAAGAAATATAAGAGCGGTCAGGGACATTGCTCAGAGTCAGAGTTCATACATCATACATGTGAGACCTGGGTTTAATCCTCAACTGCATAAAAAATATTTTTAAGAGAACATTTGGGCACATTTTACTTGTTAAAAAATATTTTCAAGAATTTCTTTGAAGAGTGCTAGGAGTTAACGAGAGAAGACCCTGATGCACTGTTCTTTAAAGATGGATGTTTTTAGAACTGGAGGAAACTCTTAATCTTCTTTATTTTTTAAAAGAACTCTTTTTTGTGCTTTATGCTTTGGGAAACATGATAAGGAGGAAATAAAACTAAAACTAATTTACCTGCAAATAGACATATTCTATAAAGTTTTGCTTTGGTAGGATACTTTAATAGCAAAACAGCATTACTGATTTTTGTCCTTCAAATTCCAAACTGATTCAATCAAAAACACATTCTGTTAAAACACAGTCTCTCCTGGTGAAAAAAACCCAAAAGAAAACAATATCCAATATGTTGAGCATTCATTTGACTTTTTTTGGTTATGACTCAGATGTTATTCAAAGTCACATCAAGTTGTTTTCTCTATCCTGCTGAATGTCTTCTTTACTTGTGTGGTATATTGAGTAAACATCACCTGCCTATTTAATGTTTTAAATTCACACTAAGAACCAAATCCAGTGCTTATGTAATGGACATATGATATATTTACATATGTATATATATATGTGTGTGTGTATATATATATATATATGTTTTTTGAAGACAAGTCTTTATGATTCAGAAGTTTCTCACTGAATCCTAGACACATCTAATAAGAGATGGCGTCAAGGCTTGGAAAGGGGAAATCAGTCGCCTTTGCTCTGATTATATTAATACAATTAGTATTAATATGATTTATTAAATTGGTCATCATTAATTATTAATATGATTTATTAATATGGTCTGGCTATTAATATGCTTTTTTCTTGGTTTCATTTAGGAATGGCAAATTAAAACATTTGCTCTTTATCTTCTTAATGAAATGCCTTGAGAATTACTGTAGTTAGTTCACAACAATCTTGGTATCCCAGTTGGTTAGTCATTTGGAAGTCCTTTAAAGTTTAGAGTTATTTGTATAAAAACAAAAAAAAGTAGAACATTTAAAACTTTGGGAGACTATAACTGGCTATGCTCACTGTTTACTCCTAGTTTTGTTCTTAGGGATAACTTTTAGTGGTCTTTAGAGGACCATAGGGAGTGCCGGGAATCAAACCCAGGTTAGCTGAGTGCAAAACAAGCACTCTACTCGTTGTTTTATCTCTTTTTCCCCTAGGATATTTACACCCCCATCCCACTTTATTTAAACACCCTTTTTACAAAGTTGTTTATAATTTGTTACAGATATTCAATATTCCAACACCAATTCTGTTACCAATATGACATTCTCTTCATCATTATCTCCATTTTCCCAACCACTTCTCAAGCCTGTACCCTGTAGCAGTCCCAAAATAATTTATCTTATGTTGCTTTTACCACTAAATGGCTAATGGAATGATCAAAACATATGTTAGTAAAAGAAAATTTGTAAGAAGTATTGTATCTCATCATGGGGACATTAAGTCCTTGTCTGAGGTTTACTAGGCTGTTACTGCTGGTTGAGCCTTCTGTGTTAATATTTTGTTAGTTTAATTACAGAGATAATTTATCATTTTTTTTGTAGATAGAACTGGAAAGTTGGTGATTTCTAACTTGTACTTGGTAAAGAGTAATGAAATTGGAATTTTGGGTTAACATAGACATACTCAAAACTGATTTATATTGGAAGAAATTTTTTTACCTGAATTTAATAAAGTTGGGGAAGGGAGTCTGACTGGAATCGTGAAGCACAGTACTGTAACTCATCATTAGAATGAATTGAAACACCCTTAATATGAAATATAAGCCCTCATATAATGTAGTCCTTATTTTCAGTTTTTCATTGCCATAATAATCTGACTTACTTTCTTACCTACTGACTTTTGCTTTATCATTCTATTTGCCGTCAATACTTTGTTCCTTTTTAATTTCCCCTGAGCTAGATCCACTCATCTTTTTTGGCATCAGCTTAAGTATGTCTCCTTTGTGAAAAGCTTTATTTCCCCCAAACTGAGTTAGGTGTCCTTTCATTATATAGTCACAGTAGTTCATTCTTATCTCTGTGTAACAATTGGTATACTAAATTGTAATCTGCAGTTTACTTGTTTACAATTATAGTTGGACTTCAGGTTGAGAGAGCTCTATATCTTTGTACTGGTTTAGACTGGTATTTGACACACAGCACAGCTGATATATACATAGCATGGATGAAAGCACAAGCAAGCAGATATCAATGTAAATCAGTGGTTTCCAAATGGGGGAGATTGAGCTTATTATCTGGAAGGGGCATCTGGTTATGTCCGAAGATATTTCCTTGACATGATTTGGGAATGGTATGGATCTATACAGTGTAGACCTATGTATAGTGTATATATATATAGTGTAGATCTATGTGTAGCGGTATAGTGTATATATAGTGTATATATCTATGTATAGTGTATATATAGTGTAGATCTATGTATAGTAGGTAAGGTACTTGCTTTGCCTGTGGCTGACCATGATTTGATCCCAGGCAACTCATTTGGTCCTTTAAGCATCACCGGAAGTGATACCTGAGTAAATGGCAGGAGTAAGCTCTGAGCATAACCAAGTGTTATTCCAAAACAAAACAAAAAGATTTTGTAAAGGTGATATTACAGCAGTCTGTGAGGAGAAGGCACGGATACAACCCAGAGTCCTACACTTCAGGGTCAGTCTTTCTCCTCTCCTACCCCCATTCTCCATCCCCAGACCCACATACTGGTAAAAAATGTCAACAGTCTGGAAACTGAAAGATGAATGTAAACAATATGTATGTTTATTTTAAGAGGAAATACGAAGATACCCTTGAGGGGAAAGGGTAGAAAAAATGAGACATCCAAGTAAATCACTGGGTCTGGGGAGAGTGTAAAGAATAAGATACTTTCCTTGCATGCAGTCAGCCTCGGTTCAATCCTTCATACCCCATAAGCTCTCCTGAGTGCCTCTAGAGATGGTCCCTCAGTGCAGAGTCAGGGGGTCTTCTTGGCTCTTTGAACACTATTGGGTGTGGTCCCAAACAAAGCAAAAATATATACAAAAACATAAAAGAAATGAACCTGGATGTCTGAAAGCGGTCAAAGGGAAGTGATAACCGAGAATGGCTCAGAACCAAGATGGGGAGAGCAAAGGGGTTAATCTGCTGTTTACTGTGCTGTGTGCATTGGGCTGAGCTAAAGTTCAAGAGAGGAACAAGTACAAAATAATCTCTCTCCTGTGTGGGATATGAAGAGACATAGAGAGGGAATAACAAATTCCACAAAGCAACTGAATCTAAGGACTGGTCTAAAGAACTGAGCTTACCGTAGCCAGGAGATTGGTGGGATGAGGGGCAAAGGGGGATTAGTTCTAAGACACCCTGAGACAACGTGGCTGGAGCAGACACTCCGTGGAGGGTGTGGTGTTGGAATGGTGAATGGATGAAAAACCTGTCATTAACAGTACTGTAGGGGCTGGAGGCGGTAGCCCAGAAGGTAGGGCTTTAGCCTTACACGCTGCCGGCCTGTGCCGGCCAGGTTATATCCCCGGCATCCCATATGGTCCCCTGAGCACCGCCAGGAGTAATTCCTGAGTGCAGAGCCAGGAGAAACCCCTGAGCATCTCCGGGTGTGACCCAAAAAAGCAAAAATAAAAAAAAGAATAAAAAACAGTATTGTAAATTATGGTGACCAAAATTTAGTTTAAAAAGAAGCTGAGGCTTAAATATGCTTTCTAGAATATTTTCTTCTTCCCTTCTGTTTACTTGAATTTCGACTAGTGTCCATAGATTACTTGTTAAATGCATATCTTTCCCCAATAGTATAGATTATATACTGATATATACTGATATATATATCAGTGAAAGCCAAATGACTTTTAGAAACACGGATACTTTGTTATAGTATATCCTCATATTTTTCCTTGATCATTATTTTTGAACTAGTAAGACCACTCTTTTGCTGTATACATAACTGAAATGAACAAGCTTATAAAATCATATTGAGTATGACAAAAGTAAAACTGGTAAACAAGAAAATATTTGGAACAAGAAATAACTCTAAATTTTGGTCCATCTTTCTGATTAATAATCATACTTACTGTATCTATGGAAACGGAGAAAATTACTTCTGTCTCTAATAAATGTACAAAGTTGAGAAATATTTTGCTTCTCTGATTAATCAGCACAGATGTTGCCCTTCTTGTTAACCTTGTATTATTATATTTTACCATGAGAAAAGCAAAATCATGTGGGTGGAGAGAAATAAGATTATGAAAATGAATCAAGTTGCCCTAAATAATGTTGCATGCTCTCTATTGCAAGATTTTTTGCTTGCTTTCTGAATCAGGAACTGAAAAGGTCTAAACCCCCTTGGTTTCTGATCCTTCTGTAATTTCAGGCATGAACATGACTGCTACGTGTAAAACCTCTGAAACCTCTAAGACTATGAGAGAACAAAAATTCACTAAATATGATGAGACTATTTAAATATATTTCATAAATATGCCATGAATTTTTTAAAAGAGACTTTTATTATGTTTTTTAATATTTTATTAAAAGGTGCCGGGAGGGATGGCTGGTTCTAGCCCTGGCCTGCCACCCCAGCAGAACCTCACAACAAGCCAGACGACCCCCCACTCCATGAGGGCCACCATTTTCCACATCCGGACTTCCCTCTCATCAGAACTCCACCCAGCAGATGAGCCTATCACAGCCCGGCTCACGCGGTTTATCAATAAATGCTGTATTCAGAGGTGACTACAAGAGTATGCCACCCGCATGGCAAGCCTGGCAAGCTACCCGTGTCATATTTGATATGCCAAATACCAGTAACAATTATATTAGTTCATTCCCATGACCTAATATAATGGTTTGAGGCTCTTTATGTTCTTAGAGCAAGCAGATGCCCTTGGGCTCTACCAGCATGAGACAGGACATATGGAGATGTTACTGGTGCCTACTTGAGCAAATTGAGCTGGGGTTCCAGGCTCCAAGTAAGCAAAACAAAAGAATCATTGTAATTGTCACAGAAGTATTTTTTTGTTTGGTGTTTGTTTTTTTTATTTTGTGCCAGTCCCTTTCCCACTGCCCCAAGGAAAAGCATTTTGAATATCTCCTTTCACAGTAGTTTGAGTCTATTGTGTTTGTGCTCAAAACAGTGGAGGCGCTGACTAGGAAAGCCAATGACTGGGTGCAGCCTCACAGGAATCCAGATGTGTTCTCTGCTGAGAGGTGGTCCTCAGCTGCTAATGCTGACATTCTGTGCGCAGGAAGGTGGTAAGGACAGTGACCCACCCTAGAATACTGCAGATGCCCTTCACATAGTAAACACTGCACACCTTTCAAACTGGAGTGGAGTGGCCTGAGGAGGTGAAGCTACCATTTGTCTGACTCATTTATATTCCATTATCTGAGATAGAATTAACAATGCCTTGGGTAAGAGAAGATGAATATCTTCTTCTGAATCAGTTTTTGAGTTATGCAATTTGCCCAAAGTCGCAAGATAATCAGTGGCAGAATTACAATCCACACCGTATTTTTCTTTTTAACACTCACACTGCTTTGTTTTCTGTCTGCAATTGTCTGTGGCATCTTGCAAGCTATCTAAAGCTGTTATTCCAATTAAAAGCAGTAGTAGTGTTTTTTTCAGTCTGGTCACATAGTATTTTGCTTTCCAATCAGGTAGAGTTTAAAAGATTTAGAGATCTCCTATAGCATCCGAGAATCTCTTGACTGGAACATTGACCAAATTCTATTGCTAACTTTGATTTTCAAGCTTACCCTAATCTCCAGTTTTATTTCTGTGTAAAACTTCATCACTACACTCTGTTATCTCATATAAACTTTCTGTGGAACATTTGGCTAGGTAATTCCTAAACCTTTTGTGAAACTCCGTATGATGAAGACAAAAACCCTTTGGTGATTGGAAACATACTGTAGCAGGAATATGTTCACAAATTTCAATGTCATTAATCACTTGATCGCGAGACATCCCGTTATTCATCAATTTGCTCGAGTGGGCATCAGTAATATTTCCATTTGACTGTATCACGTGCCAGTGTAGCCCAATGGCATCTGGTTGCTTTTGGAGTACAAAGAGCCTCAAACTGCTTGATGAAGAAGTCTGACCATCTTGTAGGTGGGCAGCCACGTGATCTTTTGACATACCGTGGGATCCAGTCGATAATGGCTCTAGTCCAGCAGTCATCTCGAAATCACATTATATGTCCAGCTCATCTGATTTTCGATGCCTTGGCAAACGAGACAGCACCCCTGACTCTGGAACAGCTATTTCTTCGATGCTTTTGAAGGCATTTTCTTTTGATATTAATGACATTTTTTGGAATGCCTTCAAAATGTCATTAATATCAAAAAGAAAATTGCTGTGGACAAAATTAAATAGGCAAGAAAGACAACTTCAAGACTATTTCAATTGGAGAGAGATTATTTTTTTATCTTTATTTTTAAATTTTGTGTTTTAAATTAAGGCACAATGAGTTAAATAGTTGTTCATACAAGAATTTTGGGCATGCCAGTATTCCAAAACCAATCCTACATCCAGTGTCCATGGAGTGAATTTCACTAAAGGGATTGCCTGTTCTGCTAATTGACATAATTCATCAGAAAGTAAAGTTTCTTCCATTGTCATGGCAAGGTCAAATTTTACAACTTGTAGTATGACTCCATTCTTACAAAGTCTGGCTCAAAATCTTCACAGAGACTGGGAGATAGGGCTGCTACCTTCTTTAATAAACATCTATCAAAATTCTTAGGTTCTAGAAAATCATATTCCTTTGGTATTAAAGTCAGCAAGCACATACTGAGGACATTGGCATTCATTTCAGAGAAACAGTGAAAGAATCTGAAAGAATTGGCAAATATAAGGTTTCTGAAGGAAATGTTCTATGTTTAAGGAAAGAACTGTGGTTAGGAGCAAATCAATCTAAAATTTAGTCTAATGAAGGGAAAATGTAAGATTGTCAACAATATGGTTTTGACTGATGCCTAGAATTAGCAGTATATTTGTGATATATGATTATGAATGTTGGATAATGGCATTACTTGACTTCCAAAGATCTATGGACTATAAGTAATCATATTGCCCTTAAATTGGCAAATGAAAATGTATCCAGATATTTTTGATAAATAAGTCAATCAGATCTTAATGATATTATTATTACAAACACTCATTGTAAATGTTAAATTTGTGTATATTATCCTGATGACTTAAATCATTATATTTTCTTTGACTGCAGATTTTTTCTGGGGGCCAGAAAAAATACAGTGGGTAAGGTAACCCAGACTATACTATGGGTAAAATACAGTTGATGAGATACTTACTTATTTGAGTTTCTAAGCTACGTCTCACAACTGTATTTGGGCCTGCAAAATGTTGTTTAATACATTTGCTTTAAATCATAAGGACTATCTTCCATACATAATTTCCTTAGTTGATTCTACTGCTTTCAGTATTCTGTCTCTGGCTTCCATCATTCCAATTAGAATGTATCTTGGAGTGTTTTTATTTGGGTCTCTTTTAGTGTTTGGGTGTGTGTGGTTGGGCCTTATGGTGGGAGTGGGTGGGTGTGAAGGGGTTCTTAGGGGTTGGGGAGTGCGGGTGAATCTGCCTAGCCCAGAGTTTTGAGAAGGCCCCTGAGTTTTCAGACCACATGGCTGTACCTGAGAGATAAAGCAGCTTGGCATTACTTTCCTCTGTCTCAATGCTCCAATAGTTTTCTATTCACAATAAAATTCATAACTAAAACAAGATTAATAGATATATTATGAGGAAGATTCCTTCCAAAAAATCGAAAGGTAGCATGAAAGGAAGTAGATCTAGGCGATTTTGTTAGTAGGTTCCAATTTTGAGGTTGCTGTGTAAAATTGAGCTTCACCCCCCAAATTTTTATTACACCACTTTTAGACATACAATTGCAAGATGCTCATGTAGAGTTTTGGTTCTACAGTGTTCCAACACCCATCCATCCACCCAAACCCATCTCTCATCACCAATGTCCCCACCTCCCTCCCTCCTCCCCCTCCCACACCTCAACTACTTGGCGGGTTCTGCATGTCTTTTCTCTCCTCTCTATCTCTCCCTCCCGCCAAACTTTCCTGCACATCGTAGAATGCAGTGCGTTAAAGGACATTACTGTTTCTACTATTTTTGATGGACCGGCGCAGCCACGCGACCTGGGCTCAAACTGGTTTTGCTCTGTTAATCTGGTTGTGAGGTAGTATCCCAGCATCCGGACAGTGAAGGTGGTGGCTAGTGTGGTGGGCGAGTCTCATCCGGCTGCTTCTGGGATTCCCCCAGAGGTTATGAGCCCACTTCCAAAACCCATCTGTCCTCCTGGGAGACCCATGGTCAGCTTAGCCTGGGGAAAGTGGAGTTCCAGCTTCCCCAGCTGCGTCTGAGGCTCCGCATACTATGGCTGGTCTCCCCAGGGCAGCTCCTGGGTGGGGCCACCAGGCTCGACAAAATGGAGGGGGAAGAAATTGAGCTTTTTAAAGGTAAAAACTTTTAAAACATAAAAATATACTCACAACAGGCTACTACTAGAGCACAAATTTTCAATTTGCTGCTATATGGATGAAACTGGAATCTATCATGCTAATTGAAGTCAACCAGAAGGAAAGATATAAATACAGAATGACCTCTCTCATATGTGGGCTCTACAGAAGCATTCTAGGGGAAATAACAGAAGTCTCAAACTAATAGAATAAAGAACTAATCTACAGAACTGAACTTACCATGATAGGGACACGTGGGGGAGGAGAGTGTTGAGGCATGGTGGAGGGAACAGATGGGGGGTGTGTCTTGAGACAATGGTGGAGGAAAAGCTACTCTGGTGGGTGTGTGTGTTGTAATATTGTTTTCACAAAACCCTGTCACTGACACTTGTAAAATTGCAAGTCACAATGACTAAAATAAGAACTCCCAAAACTCAGAAAACTCAGAGATCAGAAAAATAGGAGTGAGAGCTTTCTTTATTGTCCCTGTGCAAAGACTTTATATTCTTCACAATAATTGTCTATTGAGAGGATTGTAAATTCAACTCTACAACAATTTTATAAATTGTTAGGTTTAATTTGGAGACTATCTCACATGGTAGATGTGCTTCCTTATTTGAACAGTCCCTGACTATCATAATGTTTGATACCTTCAACATTCAGTTATTTGAAAAAGTAACAGTCTGCCAGAAGTCCCAAGTAACTATTTATCTTTTCCTGTTTCTAAGCATTTTCATGTCAAATAAGATAATATATAAGACATTTGGCTGTCCAAGGGATGCCATCTGGGGAAGAGTTTGTCTTAATCAGTTTAATCAAAATCTTTGTAAAACTGTCAAATCTGCACATGTAGGATAAGATGCAAAGTTTATTCTAATTAATTCTTAATTTTGTAACAATATAAATATTTAATCAATGTTGCAGCATGGTTTAGTAAAAAGATGTCAAACAAAATTAAATTTGAAAGTCAATTTACATTTTAGTAGTGTGTGGTCTTGGAAATATTAATTATTAATATTAACTGAGCTATAGTTTCCTTGAGTATAATATCAGACTACAATATCAGTTTCTTAGCTCTTTGGGTAGAGAATATTTCAAAATTAAAAATTGGAAACCAAGTAGCACAATTAATTATGTGAAAATGACATGGGAGAAAATGTGTACAAATTATATCTCTGATAAGAGGTTAGTAACCAGTATTATATATATTATATAAGGAATTATTATAACTCAAGAATAATAAATAACCCAATTAAAATTGGTAAAAGTAACTTGGATTGATATTTCTTCGAATGGTGATATGCAGATTCACAGCTTCGTGAGTAGAAAAATAGAAACCCAAACCACAAAAACAGATACCACCTCATCTTATTTAAGGTGGCTATTATCTTACTTTATTTGGTGATCTTCATTTTAGAAACATCACAGAAGTATCTCTCTTCATTATAGCTTATGATATTTTATTTATAATTTCATGCTCACTTTAGATGGTGAAATAGAAATCAAAACACCAACATTTTTAAATGATTTTATTAAATCTGTTTATTTGCTTGTTTGTTTATTTTTTGCTTTTTATGTCACACCTGGCAATGCTCAGGGGTTACTTCTGGTGGAGCTCGGGGACCATGTGGGATGCGGGGATTGAACCCAGGTTGGCTTCGTGCAAGGCAAAAGCCCTACCTACTGTGCTATAGCTCCGACCCCAAGACCAACTTTTTTCAAGTGCTCAAACTGAAGTGACTTTTTTTTATTGTTGCCTTGGCATTCTTCTTGTCTGTTCATTCCATCCCTTTTATGATTTGTAGAACAGTACTGAATATACTTGCAATTTCCCCCATTTTCTTCTGTTTTCTGAGATTCTAATGTCCCAAACTGCAAGAGAAAATGAAAAAGTTGACTCTACCAACTATGATTTACAAACAAAACCTTTCAAAGAGAATGGCTTTTGCCGCTCTTCATATCCAGGTGTGCTTGGGGGACCATATGCAGTGCTGGAGATCAAACCTGGGTCAGCTGCATGCATGGCAAGCACCCTCCCTACATACCATCTTTCTGGCCCCTTTACATGTATTTTTGTCTAACTTCAGTAAAAAATGACTATTGAACTTTAATAAAATAACCTTTTATTTATAAAATAAATAAAAGAGAGTATAATACCTACACAGCAGAGCCTGGCAAGCTACCTGTGTTTTATTTCATATGCCAAAAACAGTAACAATTATGAACCTCAATTCTATGACCTGAAGAATGGTTTGAGGCTCTTCCTATCCCTGGAGCAAGCAGATGCCCTTTGGCTATACTAACTTGCAATAGTACATATGGAGATGTTAATGGTGCCCGCTAGAGCAAATCGATGAACAACGGGAAAACAGTGATACAGTGATAAAGTGATTTATCTATAAAATAACCTTTTTTAAAAATAAATATAAAACACCCTTTTCTACCTGTTTGATGTCATGTCTTTTATTAGCAGGTGCTATAAGTAAAACCTTTTCAGTCTGTATTGGGTATGGATATTACTGATGACCTTCTCTATTGGATTCATCCTACATTAGAAAGTCCTTAATAGAAAATTTCTTTTTAAAACTCAGTAATAGGAAAAGTTTTTTTTTGTTATTGATAGTTTTATGATAGTTATTTTAACTGTTTATATTTACCTTTTTCATTTTTGATATCTAGAATAGAATATATAGCTGAGTCAAATAATTATGTATCTGAGAAATATATAATTTAACATTAAATATTTTTGAAGTAATTTCTTACAACTTATATATTAAATTTTTTAATTTGTACTCCTCTTTATCATTTGGTTTCCTTTTTCTGTCTATACTTTTACCTGCTTTACATTTGTATTGACTTTTTAATCAATGTTTGAAAGTTATATGGAGTCTATCATTAATTCCTCATGGAATAAGATATATAGTATTATTGCCCTCAATGCTCAGAGATGCAAGAAGCATGTCTAATCTTGAGAAGGTCAGAAGGGAATATTGAACATAGATGCAGAAAAAAATGATAATTTTTCTGAAAACACTAAGCTTCATGAGTGTTATTAGGCAAAAAATCTTAACTGAATTTTGTATGATGTCTGGAGAGTTGAAAAATAGGAAGAAATATAAACTAAATTGGCTATTAAAGAAAACCTAGAATTTCAACAAAACTATGTGAAGGGAGTAAGACTTTTAGAAAGAACAGCTTTTAGAAATGAAATATAGAATGAAAATATTCTTTGTTTAAATGACAATGGTAATACAAGCATGAAGATTATTGCCTGCTTCAATATCTGTTCTCTTGTCCCCCTTAGTTGCCAAACCTTAGTTTTTCCAGAGAATTATATTATTAGGAAAAATAACTTTTTGATCTCCACTTTGAACCAAAGTAATCAAAGGAATACTGCTTGTGCTATGAAGTGTAGGTGGATGAGCTTGTGTTATGGCATCTCATGTGTGCAGTGTGTTCTGCAGCTCTTACAACTTACTGCCTGGGTCCAAAGGATAGTTAGAGCTCAAGTGGGCATTCTAGACTGCTGTGACTTAGTGGGGTCTCCAAAAAATATTGGGGTTCAGCAGAGTCCCTGGCCCTTTTCAGGGCTGACTAGTGTTCCCCGACCAGTGGACAAGGGAACAATTCCACAGGTTATTGAGTCTAATGATCTTATTTATTTTTATTTTTACTTTTTTTGGTGGGTCACACTGGTGACACTCAGGAGAGGGGTGAGAGAGAGAGAGAGAGAGAGAGAGAGAGAGAGAGAGAGAGAGAGAGAGAGAGAGAGAGAGAGAGAGAGAGAGAGAGAGAGAGAGCAGGGAAGCAGGCTAGTTTTATATCCCTGAAATCCAGACTTCCCACTTCTATGGAAAGCCATCAGGGTCAAATGCCCTCAGGTAATTTCTCCCAGGACCTCACCTAGACCCTTTGAGATGTTAATGTTGCCAAGTCATGATCTACCTTGGAAGTGGCCTGCAGAGTAAGAGTGGAGGGCTGGCAAGTAGGAGACAAAGCGCTGCAAATAAAAGGTAATCAACACTAGAGCCCTATCCATTAGGATAATCTTAAAAATGTGTAGTGGATGGGGGCTGGAGCAATAGCCCAGCGGGTAGGGCATTTGCCTTGCGCGCAGCAGGCCTGTGCCAGCCTGGGTGCGACGGCCTGGGTGTGCTGGCCTGGGTCGGCCTGGGTTCGATCCCGGCATCCCATATGGTCCCCGAGCACCGCCAGGAGTAATTCCTGAGTGCAGAGCCAGGAGAAACCCCTGAGCATCGCCGGGTGTGACCCAAAAAGCAAAAAAAAAAAAAAAAAGTGTAGTGGAAAGTTGGTAGCAGACCCCCCAAGGCCTTTTGCAGCTGCTTGAAATTCCTGGATTACCCATTTTTAAATAAAGTTTATGTGAGAAACTAAATAAAAGGATATTTTTAGTCACAACTGAAAAGAGTTTCTCCTTAATAAAAATCATTTGTTTGTGTAGAAATTTATACAGTACATAATAAAACAATGTAGGTAAGTGCTAATGCCATCCAAACAAATATGGCCATTAATATGCTACAATTCCTGAAGCAACCAAATGCCATTGGGCTACACTGGCATATGATTGGGTCGAATGGAGATGTTACTGGCACCCGCTCGAGCAAATCGATGAATAATGGGATGTCAAGTGATCAAGTGAATATGCTACAATAGGAAATAATTTTGATTGTGAAATATCAAGAAGAGTTTTTAAACAGTTCTATTGATTGAATTCTACTTAAGAGTAAAATGACATGTTTCATACCAGTTTAAAAAAATAGAAATGTGTACCTAATTTATGATCATGTTATTATGAAATACAGAAAAAGTATTTAGGTATTTAAATTATTAAAACATGCAATGGTTTAATTTCATTTAGGAAATAAAAATATGTTTAATAAAAATTTTCTTTCTGAAGTTTATAAATATTATCTTCAGTTTAATAACTCTAAATTACATTAAAAACAATGAAATAGAGTAGAGCATTAAGTCTAAGTAAAAACTATACAAAAAATTATTCCACAGAAACCTATATCTTGTCTATAGAACTTTGGCATTAAAATAATATTCTAATAAGAGATATATAAACTTTTTTGTTATAATATGTGCTTTCACATATAAACAATCAAGCAAATATAAACTATATCAAGATAATTCTTTTCATTTTTCAAGCTGATGTAAAAATTAGTCTTTAAACCATTTTTCTTATTTTTTATATTTTAGAACTATGTAAATTAAGTGATAGCTACATTTATTTTAAATGTCATTCCAAATTTTTATGTACTGTGACTTGTAAGGAGATACAATGTTGTATGCTTTGTGGTGCCAGAGAACAAACCTTGTGCATACAGGGTGGTTGCTCTGATGCTGAGTCACATCTCGTGTCTGAAGAAATTTGCTTTTGAAGTCTTCCAGTTTGGTTGTAGTTCATGTCCAACTAAGAAAACATTGATTTCTCAGATTGCTGGCCCTTGCTCGGAAACCTGGTGTGTCACATTCCATGTGCAGATGCCACAAAAGGTAAATGACTAGTACTCTTGCTAAAAAACTTCCTTCCCCTTCTGGAAAATTACCTGAGAGCCAGAGGTCATAGCTGGAAGAGTTGCTAAGCACAAGTAAAAATCTATGCCATGAAAATGAACTTTCTTAGTCATCTAATCAGATGATGGAAAAGGAAAACAAATCTTTTGTAGTAATCAGTAATCTTATTTCCTGGTTCTTGACTTCTTGTGGGGATGTTGCAGCAAATTCTTATGAAATGGCATCAAGAGAGCTATGTAGAACATTTCAAAGCAAAATTTTTACAGTAGAAAAGAGTCTTACTGCAATTAAAATAGCTTTACAATGAATTATTAATTACTCAATTAATTGATTAACTGACCTAGATACTTCCAGGGTCCTATTGAACAAAACTAAGATACTTTTTACTGTTGCTCAAGCAATTTTGCATGGTAAATCTTATTCATGTAATATGTATGGGCTGTAAGCATTTTAAATTATTCGTTCTAAATCATAACTGTGTAATAAATAAGATTATTTATAAGGTTATTTATTATTTCTAGGTTGCAAAGCAAGAATAAATGTTAAGTTAAATTTGTATTCACAAAATAAATATGAAAATTTGATTGCCTGAGCTTGTTATATAAAAGGTCATGTTTATAAAAATATTTGCATAACATGTTACTATTTAGATAAGATGAAAGTCAAATTCATAACTGATAGATGGTCTTAGACTGTTGAAATGGAGGTGAAGATTTGCTGAATTCACTAGAATTCACTAATATCTGCTTCCCAGCTCTACAAAAGTTTCTGTGAAAATAAAAACAAAATCTTTAGAACTCTAAAGAGACATTATCAAGAAGAACATCTATAAGTGATGTGCCTTGTTGAGTTCCATGATTGAAATTTTATTTATTAAAACAATTTATTGTCAGCCATTTTCAACATCCAGACTCCATATCTTGTCAGAACTCCACCCAAGAGAAAATCAGATATTAAGCCCTGCTCGTCAGAGTCCCACCAGAAAAGCCTGTTTCAAGCCCAGGTATGCCTGATCCAGAGACTCACATACACAGGGCAGAGCTGCTACTGGCTCTCCTGTGTTCAGCTGATCATGGGGCACCCGGGAGAGAAGGCGGTTCTAGCCCTGGCCTGCCATCCTAACAGAGCCAGGCAAGAAGTCAGAGGAACCCCTACACCATGAGGGCCACTATTTTCAACATTCGACTCCACAGCAAATCAGAGCTCCTCCCAAGAGAAAAGTTGATCTCTCCTCCATTGGGGTTCATCAGTAAATGCACAAACTGAGAGCCTATTACTGATAGTATAGGCCCAGCACAGCAGATCCTGGCAAGCTACCCATGTCGTATTTGATACTCCAAACACCAGTAACAGTTATAGACCTCATTCTTATGACCTGAAGGAATGGTTTGAGCCTCCTCATGTTCCTAGAGTGAGCAGATGCCCTTGGGTTACACTAGCACTCGACAGGACTTATGGAGATGTTACTGGTGTCAACTCAAGCAAATAGATGAACAACGAGAAGACTAGTGACAAGTGACAAAACAATTTATGTTTTTATGCTATCTTATTTTCAGGAAGGCGTTTGAGAAACACTTGGAGCTCCTTAGTGTCCGTTCTGGCTCTATGCTCAAGAGTGACCAATGGTAGTGATCAGGGACCATATGCTGTGCTGGTGATTCCAAAGAGAGTTACCTGCATGCAAGGCAAGCGCCTGAATCCTGTACTACCTCTCTAGAGAAATCTTACTTTTTTAAAAATAGTTTTTATTCATTAAGTATTCCATTTTAACTGAGTTCCAATAGTGTTAAAGATATTTTCATGTGTATACTGTTCCAGCATGACACACACCACCAGAGTATTCATTTTCCTCCACTATTGTCCCAAAGACCAAAGACGCCTCTCTTCCAAACACTCCTACCTTCTCCACCCCAATCCACCCGTTAATTCTCTAGACAAACTCTAATCCTGATGCCTTTGACATGCATATGAATGAGGCTCTGGGTTTGATTTTATGTTGTTCCCTTACTATCTTCTTTTATATCTATGCCAATCAAATGAGAGAGGTCTTTTTAAAAATATTTCAGAACATGTATTATTTCAGAAAAATATCTCAGAACTTCATACATATAGATACACAGGTGAATAAAGTTAAATTCTCAAATCATGTTTGTTTTGAGGGGGGTACCTGATGGTGCTCATTCATCACTCCTGGTAGGCTGGCAGGCCATATGAATACCAGGGGTCAAACTGGCTTGGTGGCATTGCCTGTCAAGTTCCTTCCCACCACTCCATTATCTATTTAGACTACTCTTACTTCTTTTTTTCCTTGTGCTTAAAAATATTTCTAAGTAGGAAGTTTCCAAGTTTTACATGAAATCTAACTAAAAAATTACTGTATTTAAAGGTATAGGACTTCCACTGTGCCAGACAGCTAGATATAGGAAATACATTTACTTAAAACAAATTTTTTACAAAAGGGATTCTGACCAAAATTTGTTATGACTCATTGAAGGGAGAAGGGAGGAAGACTGATCAATGACCTTTACGACATAGATTAGTGATTCCTAAACTTTAAATTAAAGGAAGAATGTCAAGCAGAAAATCTTGAAGCACTGTAGTTTCCTGTAAAATATTGGTAATGAAAATTACTGATATCCAAACACTCTGAGCTCATAATTTGACATTTTGTGTATCTTTACTATGGACTGAGGAACAAATTTCTTCCTCTCCTTCCTTTCACTAGTGACATTTTCAAATGGAAAATTCTCACCAGGTGCTGCTCCATATGGGTGATGATTGGGATGACTTTATAGAGTGAATTAAATTGCTGAGCTCCTCTACTTGGAAAAATGAAGACTAAGGGAGAAATAGGCTTCTTGTAAGTATGATTGTCTTATCATTAAATTTTCATATGTTTGTTTGTAACAGATTGTTACTGAATATGAGCTTTTAATATGTGTTTTAATGTATATATGACAAACCAGTGCACAAATCCCTATAATTTTTCATCAATAAGCATATGAAACAGATGACTAATAGGCATATGAAAACGTGCTCATCATTACTTATGATTGGGGAAGTGTAAACCAAAACACTGAAATATCATCTCATGCTGCTAAAAGTGGCACATATCAAAAAATCTGCAAGAGCTAGTGTTGGTGTGGTTGTAGTGAGACAAGAACCATCATCCACTGTTGATGAGAATGTCATCTGGTTCAGCCTCTATGGAAAGAAAATTGAATATCTATCAATAAAAATAGAACTTCTATTCATCCCAGCATTATTACTTTTGCCATCTATCCCGCAAAATACAAAAACATTTATTTGAAGGTGTGTATACATATCTATGTTCATAGCCACACTAATATAATAGCTAAAATATGGACAAAACTCAAATGCCCAACTACAGATGAATGGATCAAGAAGTTATGGTCTCTACTATTCCAATATACACATTGGAATAGTATGCTGCTCTAAGAGCAAAAGTATGGGATCTGCCACAATATGGAATGGAATGAGAGGACATCATGCTGAGTGAAGTCAGTTGAAAGGACATGAATAGGTACACAAAAGTCTCTCCTAAGTGGGACTAATGATGCACAAAAGGTAGCAACAAAGGGCCAAAGGCAGCATAATGGGAGACCTGATCCACACAATAGGAGTTAGCGATTATGGGGTAGGGGAACATTGGGAGGTGTGGGGGAGTGGGGTGGGGCATTTAAAGGGAGGGAATTGAGATTCCTAAAGGATAGAGGTGGATACCCTGGTGATGGGTGTGATGTTGTAATTCTGTGTGTGGGAAACTATTGTTAACAGTATTATAAATTATAGGAACTCAATCAAAATAGTTAAAAAATAATTTCATCAGAATTATTGTTACTACCAGTAACATTTTCAGTTATCTATTAGCAATTTTTAGTAGCTGGAAAAACAGACGTTTAAAGATTTGCTTAAAATATTGATGTTTGTAAAAAAAATTTTCTTTAGGAAATGCGATACTAAAAATACTTATTTTTTGCACAGAAAAGCTTAGAAATGTTCTTAAGTGGATCATTTGAGAAAGAACATTCATGGTGAATGCAGAAAGGATTTTGAGATGACAGTGTTGGGTGATTTTTATATTCTCAAAAACTAAAACATGAGAAGCAATAACTGGAATTTTTAAAGATATAAAATAATAAAGAATGTTTGATATTATTTATTCTCATATGTCAGTCTTTGTTTCCATTGAGGTTTAATTTGACCTTGAAAATATTAATTCTAATAGCTATATTAAAATGGATATTTACTGTATCAATGGTATTCATGTATATAAAATAGTAGATCATAAATGATTTGCATGTATTAAGGGTCTTACTATTTTATGAACTAGATATACTATACTTGCTACTGAGCATATTGTTCACTGTAAAATGAACGGAGAAATGGAAATTGGGAAAGACTGAGATAAAGATGGCACAAATAGTATTTTAAAATGTCAACTTGCTAATTACATCATGACTTCCTAAAATCATTAGATAATATTTTAGGAAGTAAAATCATGTCATATATTAACCATGGGTGGCAGTTAATGTAAATCCATGTTATAGTCTTCTAATTTCAAATTTTCAAAGTACTGATTAGACTGTCATTGCTTTTAATTCCAAGGGTGGCTACTGAAGAGCACTTCTGAGTAGAGGCACAATTTTCTTCATTTATTACTTGCTTGTGCTTGCATTAATATATTATATTTAATCTTTAATTTATTTGTAGGAGTTTTTTTAATAACAAGTTTAAGCATTTTCTTTCCTGCCCCTCGAGGTGACACAAGTATGGCTGCAGTGCCCAGCTGTGTTGGCAGGTGGCAGACAGGGAGACAGGCTTGTCTACACCCAGGGCTCTGCCCCATGGGCCCTGGATGGTTGATGGTCTGACACAGAAAAGACTGGGCCCTCTGGGATGAACCCAGATCCACGGCAGAGCGTGGCAAGCTATCTGTGGTGTACTTGATATGCCAAAATCAGTAACAATAATGGAACTCATTCCCACTGAATGTAGACATTACTGGTGACCGCTCAAGCAAATTGATGAACAACGGAAATCAAGTGACAAGTGACATAGTTAACATTTTATGGAATAAATTATGATGAATTTAGTAACTAAGATAAGCTTAAGTAAAATAGCTTAAGTGTATATTCAATAGTGAGTTTTAGTCTGCCATTACCATTTCCCACACTTAGTAAAACACTGGTATCTATTTATCTCCTATTAATGAATGCAGTCATTCTAAGTGATAAACTCTATCTGCAGGGCTAGCCACAATGTGCAAAGAAGAGGGGAGAGAGATGCAGAGACAGAGAGAGAAAGAGAGGAAGCAGGGCTACCTGCTATTGAGGCAGCCTGGGGGTGGGGGGAGGGGGGTGGGGTACATTGGTGGTGGAAATGGGGCACTGGTGGAGGGATGGGTGCTGGAATACTGAACTACCAAGAACCAATTATGAACACCTTTGTAATTGTATGTCTCACGGTGGTATAACAATAAAAAAAATTAAAAAAATAAAGGTGATGACAAAAGGAAAAAAAATAGCTTAAGTGAACTATACAAAGCCACAATTTATCTTTTTAGAACTCTGTCTCATTGCCATGTTTTCTATTAGTTATGGTCTTTGGTAGGAGCCTTTTTTGTTGATTTAGGTATTTATTTTTAAAGATTCCTCTTGACCTATGTTTGTAGTTTCCACAGAAATAGTTCCAATTTAGCAAATTCCTATTTTCTCTTAAGTGAGTGATTGAAATTTTAGTAAAAAAACTATTTTAGGGGACCGGGCGATAGTCCAGTGGGTAGGGCATCTGCCTTGCATGTGTTTGCCTTGCAAGCAGCCAACCCAGGTTCAATCCCTGGATTCTCATATGGTCCCCTGAACACCACCAGAATTAACTCCTGAGTGAAGAGCCAGGAGTAGCCCCTGAGCATTGCCAGATGTGACCCAAAAGACAAAAAAAGAAGTATTTTAGATATAATGCATGTAAATATCTTCATTTTAATTGATTTTCTTCCAATGAATTTTATTAAATTATTTCCTCTTCAACTTATCACTGTCTTTGTAATCCAGTTATCCACCTGAGATCTGTTGTCTTATTATTAAGTCAAAACAATGTTGTGCTAAAGGGATATCGGCTTTATAAAAATCTTCTATATAGGTATTAATGGCATTTCAAACATTCTCTGAGACTATATTTTGACAAAGATTTTTCTCAGTTACATTGTATATGCGTTCTCATTACATGTTCTTAAATGATGTAAAAAGGTTATATGATGTTTAAAAGTCATTTTTCCTCACCACAATTAATATCAAATAAATATTTTAAAATATTGGTGAATTTTATTTAAATATTTCAGAAATTACTAGATATTTAAAGTAGCATGTTCATGGATCATATATATGAATCTTTTTGTAGTTCCTGAAATCTTACTATTTTTTGCCTATATTTTATTCTGCTGCAGAGGCCTTTTCATTTCTTTATGAGAAATTTTACATTTTATGATTATTTATTACGGAATTATAAATTTATTTTTTCCAAACAATATTCTGAAACCAGAATTTTCTTTGTGTTGCCACAAAGAAAGAGTATCAAAGTAGCTTTCGAAGAAAGAAAGAGGATGCCTTGAAAAGTTATAACAATAATGGCATGAGTAAATATAATGACATTGATATCAATGTTTTGGGCATTTGCCAGATGCTATCTATGAACTGTTTCATTTGTATAAATATGAAATGAGTTAAGTAATAACATTAACTACATTTTACAATGGAACTCTGAGAAGAAAAAAAAATAACTCCCTAAAATTCACAAGTAGAAGTGATGAAACAAGATTCCAAATCTAGGTTTGCTTAATTCTAGAGCCCACACTCTTAACGGTCTCGCTAGATACATCATCCTTGGAGATGTTCAAGCCAAGTTCAGAAGATGACTTGGCAAGGAAATAGTGAAAAGGTTCCCAACATCAGCTAGATGGCAGAATCAAGTCAATTAAAACTTTCAAACTCTGAGAATTTGTGATTCTATGTTTATATCAGTATGATATGTATTTTTATGTACCTTTAAACTTTAGAAGGAAAATCGTGACTGGAGTTTTATCAAAGATAGATTTAAAATCAATTTTCATTTAAATACTAAAATGCAATATAAAATAGTTCAGAAGAATTTGGTTCTAATGTTCTCTTCAAATAGAGGTTGAATTTTGTTTAAAAATGATACAGGTTCTTCAAAAATTGCCATATCTCCTCTAAATATTATAATACTTTCTCCTTCCACTGTCACTGATTTTTCCTACCTGAAACCAATCTCATTGTATTTTCTATTTCTGGTCAGGTTAGCCACTACAGAAAACTAATATCTGGTCACTCTATCTGGAGTAAAATTCTGATATTTTTGACTTCTTAAATGTCTCTACGTTTTGGCCTTTATCATAGGAATATTTCTTCCCTGCAGTTCACAGGTTCTGTTTACTGTTTATTCTATAAATCTTATATCATTATGTATTACCTCCCTTCTTTCTAAAGCACTGAATTTAATGCCAAATTGCTCACAGTTCCATTTTGCATTATAAACTAATCAAATGACATCCTCCCATCTCCAGTTTTCTGTGCCATTGAGTCCTACCTAGCTTAATACTATTATCTCTAATATGGTGACTTTCTAAAGATAAAATCTCGAGTTACTGACTTATAATTTTTATAATCTCTCCTCCAATGCTGAACCTCTGTCCATCCTTGGTCCTATTGCTGTAGCACTGTATCACTGTCTTCCCGTTGTTAATTGATTTGCTCAAGCACACACCAGTAACATCTCCATACATCCTGTCCCAAGCGAGTGTAGCTCAAGAGCATCTGCTTGCTCCAGGGACAGGAAGAGCCTCAAACCATTCTTCAGGTCATGGAATTGAGGTACATAATTCCTTGGTCCTAGCTCAACCTTTTCCTTCCCCACACCTCTACCCACAACTTCATTATCTCTTACCTTTTAAAAGGCTGCATCAGGCATAATTTGTTGCCCTTATTCTAGTTTCCCAAGAAACAGAATTTCTCAAGGTCAAATATTTTTGTTTGTTTTGTTTTTGTTTTATTTGTCTATTATAGGAGACATTGAAAAGTTGTTCTTCAATTCTTTTTTTCCCTGGGCACATAAGAAGCCTCTTGCTATTATTATGCATTGGCGACTTGTTTTTGACTATTGGGATGTAAGTGAAATGAGTTGCACACATTTAAGGGATGAATTCCATGCTCTTTCTCTTTCCCACCCGCTGTATGGAACCAGGGATTTAACAGAGATTCTGATACTCCTACAGGATAATAAAGTCACAGGACAGACTCGAGTTCCTGAATTGACTACTGATGACAACCTAACAATAAGAACTGATTTTTTTAACTGACACAAAGCAGAATTTTAGTGTGCCAAATATAATTGAGTTGTTTGAATAGTAACAATCTATACTAAATAATATGCTGATGTATCCCAAGCACAGAGATTTATGACAGGACCATAGAAATTGTTGGCTAACAGGTGCATTTTCCACTTTATTTGTATTATGGAATTCAGATCTTAAAATTACTAGTATCTGCTTAACCAGCTTTTCACACATGACAATAAATTAAGGTTAGCAGAAAATGGTTTGGCTAGAATTGCTTTGAATTCTGCTGATCTGTGCCAAGAAACAGTTGTTCATAGCATAATTCCCTGGAGGATAGAATCTTACTTGAGCTTTAATGGATACTGAAATTATTGTGAATTAATCTATTTCTAGCTAAGTTTGGAAATTGACAAATTGGGTATTTTTAATGTTTAAAACCAATGTTTAGAACTTGGAACATTATTGTAGGATTTGAAAATGTCAATTCAGTCAGCTGCTTAACACTTTTGTACCTCATTTTATCACTGGGTTTATCTGTTAGGATAAACCCATCCAAAATCTACTTCAGTGCTGACCTTATGATCTTGGATATTTAATTTATTTATTCTTTTTTTTAGAATTGTTGAACTTTGCAAACGATTTACTATAAGTATTTCTCTTCAGAGGGCAATAAAAATATAATCATAAATGACTATTAATGAACACACAAAAATTTCCAGGGAAAGCTAAACAAAATATAAAGATAATATATTAACTCAGAATAATTTGTCTACCTGATTACATGTATATATTGACTTATTGTAACAAATATTACAATTTGCATCAATAAAATTATATAATATTGATAGCACAGACTACTTAATGACAGTTTTTAAGCATCATGAACACCCCACCTTCCAACACCCAAAAGTATGTCAAGAAATATCATCTCATTGTGAGAACTCTAATAACTTAGTGAAAGAAGGAATATAATTGTATGTAAATTAATATGTAAAGAAAATAATATTATTTTCTTCTCTTTTCCTTCTTATGTTTACTTAAATTGCAGTAGACGTCTCAGTTTCGCTCTTTCGTAAGCAGGTGATTTATAGTAATAATATAATCTAGAATAAAAAGATATTTATTTTTCTATTTTAGGATACAATTAAGTATTTAAGTATACAATCTTATCATATTTACATTTTAGAGGTCTGCAAATCATACTTTGACTTACTAATTCTACTCTTCTTTTTCTACAGATTTATGTACATATATACAGGAGTGCAAAGTAATTCATATATGAAATGGTTGCTTGCCATTTCTGAGAGATTTTAAGGGAGTTGTACTGAGGGAAAAGAGCCTATAGTAGAGTGGGGCAGGTGATTTCATGAAAACAAAAATAGAATTGTAGCTATCAGTTGATCAGAGTAGAGATTGAGGTTTGTGATGGACTATCATCTCTTTCTTGTTAGGTGGATTTTGTAAATTAATGTATAACAGGGGGACTGAATTTTTTTTTGTCATTGTTATTTATTTATTAATATTTTATTATATGACCATGAGATATGCAATTACAAAGATATTCATGTCTGGGTTTTGGTCATGCAGTGTTTCAGTACCCATCCCTCTACCAATGTCCCAATTCCTCCCCCCCTCCCTAGCCTGCCTCTATGGCGGTCCTTTTCTCTTTTTTCTCTCTCTTACTCTCTCTCTTTTTTCTATTACACATTGTGGCTTGCAATACATACATTTAGAGGTTATCATGTGTATCTTTTTGCCTATATTCAATGCTCAGTTATAGGCTGGTATTACCATTTTCTACGATTAAGCTAGAGCAACCCACACATCATGCAGTCAGTCATTCTCAACATCCAGACTCCATAGTTCCTCAGAGCTCCATCCAAGAAAAAACCTGATCTTTCTCCTTTAAGTTTCATCAGTTAATGCTCGAGATGATAACCTTCTACTGAGAATATACCACCTACACAGCAGAGCCTGGCAAGCTACCTGTGTGTTATTTGTTATGCTAAAATCTAGTAACAATTATCGACCTCAAACCATGACCTGAAGAATGGTTTGAGGCTCTTCCTGTCCCTGGAGCAATCAGATGCCCTTGGGCTACACTTGCTTGTGACAGGATGTATGGAGATGTTACTGGTGCCCACTCAAGCAAATCGATGAACAATGGGAAGACAGTGATACAGTGATACATTCTATGTACAATACTTGTACCATGATGCTGATTATGTTGCCATTAACCCTGGACTTATATGTAATATATCATTTCTAAATACTCTTAGAATTATTGCTTTTGTGTCTTTCGAATTATCAGTAATTCAATATTTGGTGTTTGTTATACATTTTTCAATATTTTCCTTGGAAAGACTACTAAAACATGTTTCTGATATTTTAGAACTACTTTCTATGAGAATAGTTTTTCAGAAATAATTTGAAAATTTGATGGTTTGAAACTTCTGTAATTTGAAATGTATTATAGTAGAAAATGTCAAAGTACTTTGCAAATATTAATTTCTCCTGTAGTAAATAACAGGACACAGTTAACTTTATACTGCTTTCTCTGTACACTGGATTAAAAATTTACACATCTCAAATTTCT
The DNA here is from genome assembly GCA_021461705.1 of Cryptotis parvus. Taxonomy (NCBI): domain Eukaryota; kingdom Metazoa; phylum Chordata; class Mammalia; order Eulipotyphla; family Soricidae; genus Cryptotis; species Cryptotis parvus. The sequence continues at coordinate 43,746 of JAJIBD010006133.1, forward strand.
GTTAGTCTCATAAACAGTGATTTTAGGAAATGTCTTGATTATCCACGACTTTTTTTTTTTTTTTGCGTTTTTGGGTCACACCCGGCAATGCTCAGGGGTTTCTTCTGGCTCTGCACTCAGGAATTACTCCTGGCGGTGCCCGGGGACCATATGGGATGTCGGAGATCGAACCGTGCAGGCACAGGCTGGTCGCGTGCAAGGCAAACGCCCTACCGCTGGGCTATCGCTCCCGCCCGACGTGACTGTTTTTTTCAGGAGCGGTCTGCAAACATTTAGAAAGGATGTAGAGGTCAAGTATTCTATGGTGAATTTGCTGTTTTACCTCTCTGAGGGAACCCAGCTCTACTTGTAGATGCTGGATGCAAGTGGAAAACTGTCTTAAACTAGTGCTGCAGGAACTAGTGTAAGTTACGAAGGGCTAGCTTACCCTAGAAAGAAGTTGCAGCCAGAAAGAATCATATCGAATTGAAGGTGGAATTCCTTAATTTGGGATAAATGGTTTTTTAAGACAGTTATTTATTTATTTTTAATTAATTAATTTATTATTATTATTTTTTTGTTTTTTGTTTTTTGGGTCACACCCGCCAATGCTCAGGGGTTTCTCCTGGCTCTGCACTCAGGAATTACTCCTGGCGGTGCTCGGGGACCATATGGGATTCCGGGGAGCGAACCGGACGGGCAGGGGCCGGCTGCGTGCAAGGCAACGCTCTATCCGCTGGGCTATCGCTCCTGCCCTGGGACAAATGTTTTATATTTTTGTTTCTAAAATCTCTGGAAATTCAAGGAGAAATAGTCATTGCCTCTCTGGTGTCTCCTCCTATCCCCATGGATATGTGTTTTAATAAACCTGCCTTGTTTAATAAAATCCACTTGTGCATGTACCTTTGACCTCAGTTTATTGAGAGTAGTCGTCAAGCACAGATCTGGTTCCACAAATCTGTCTTCTAAATTCCTTCTTGCTTATTGTTTGGTTGTATCCTGTGTGCTTTGCTTTGGCATTCAGTATTTGTCACTGATCCTATTTTAAAAATCAAGCTTGCCATTGTCTTGGCTCAGACACTTCCAAAAACAAAGATTGAAAGGCAGGGAGCAGTCGTGAGGTCTCCAGAAAGACAGTCAGCCGCTTCCCATTGCAGAGTTGAATCTGGAACATAAACTTCCTTAGGCTCTGGTCTAGTCTTCTGCCAACCATTTCTCCTGCTGTGTCTGAGGAAATAGTTTATCAGTTGATTGTGATGAGGGGCTGGAGCGATAGCCCAGAGGGTAGGGCGTTTGCCTTGCACGTGGCCGGCCTGTGCTGGCCCGATTCAATCCCCGGCATCCCATATGGTCCCCTGAGCACCGCCAGGAGTAATTCCTGAGTGCAGAGCCAGGAGTAACCCCTGAGCGTCGCTGGGTGTGACCCAAAAAGAAAAAAAAAAAAAAACAGTTGATTGTGATGAGAATAAAATCAAATTTCTTTTTCCAAAGTACAGGAAAGTTCTTGAGGGAAAACAAAACCTGGGAAAGAGAACATATATTTTAAGTGTGGATAAGAATTAAATGCTGCTGAAGCCTATTTAAGGTTTCAGAAGTCTAAATAACTGATATTTGTTTAGAGCAAGTTATTCTCATTTTTATATTCTTTTCTCAGTCCCTTCTTAATTCTTAAATGCAGTTATGATAAGTAATGTTATTTATCTATCTTGTGTATTCCTCTTCTTCAAAACTTACTCGTTGTTTGTATTAACCTTTTATAGAACTAAAAATAATTTTTGGTCATCTAATACATACAATAAATACTGAAGAAGACTAACTGATAAATGTATTCACTTTTACATTTAGGTAAATATCATTGAATATCTTAATCATAAAAACTTTCTAGTACTGTAACAGGGTATTTCTGAGTTTTCTTATTTTTAATCTTAGGTAGTCCTAGTAGCCACCAAATCACACGAAATAGGTACAGTTTAATCTGTTTACTTGAAAATGAATGTTGACTTCTTTTCTATTTTTTTGAAATGTCTGCTTATGTACACTTCCTCTGTAATTTGAAGAGTGTTCGAGTATATGTGTGAATTATGTGATTTAATTTACACTTGTTATGTGCTGTACATTTCAGTAGGCTTGACGAGAAAAACAAGTTACAAAAAATAAATGCTGGTGAGCTTGGTTAATTTGAATCGAGTTTTTTCATTAGGCTGACATCATATGCTCAGAAGAGTTAAATCACAAAAATTCAGTTGTTTACTGTATATTTGTTTTTCTTCTCTTAATGAAAGAAATTATTTTAGTCAGTGGCTTTTTTACTAGGAAGATATGGACATCCAGAAGGATAGACCAGACATTTAGACTAGAATCACCATAATGGGAGGAAAATATAGCAGTCAAGATATAGAAATGTTTTCTTCTGTATTTTGCAAATAAAGTTACTTACCAGAGCTGTCTATGAGCTTGGAATCTTATTTTTACATCTGTTTTATTTTTAGTTCTTTATAATACATATTAAAATGTTTATAATCCTTGATGATATACTTTGTTTCTTGACTTATGCTCAGTGATGCTCAGGGCTTACTCAGGCCTCTGTTCTCAATGACCAGTCCTTGCCATGCTTTCAGTGTCAGGAATAGAATCAGGGTCAGATATATGCAAGGCAATCACCTTATCCCCTGTGGTTACCTCTATGGTCTGACAACAATAACTTTAAATTTGCATTTTAAAGTTTGCTATCTATTTACAAAAAATACCCTACCTAAAGTTTGTTTAAGGTATATATTATAGATGAAATCTCTCTCTCTTTCTCTCTCTCTCCCTCTCTCTCACATATACACATACACACACACACTAAGATGTAATGCAAAGAAAATTGTCTATGTACTCTTTGATTGTACCTCTTCCTCCTAGGTAAGAACTACTCTTTTGGGTGGTAGTGAAACGATTTATTTGCCTGACACTGAATGTGACTTTCATCTGTATGGCACTCCAGTGCTGACACTCTTGTGAAAGATTTTGTTGGCTCTTCAGTGTCTGAAAGTTTTTGTCACAGCTTTCTGATAGAGTTTCTATATATTATATACTAAACTTATTCTTTAGCTCCTTACTTCCTCCAGAAAATGGACTACTTAAATATATTGCTCCTGGGGAGCTCTTCTTGAGTCACCTTTTTGGAGTGAGTGTCAGCAAAAATGGCTCTAGAAGGGAATCCTTTTCCTTTGTCCAGCTGTGCTGCAGAGAGCATTGGATAATATGTTAAAAGTACGTGTAAGGAATGCAGGCTCTCATCTTGGCTTGTCACTCTTTTGATCTGATTTTTACACTTGGCTTTTTACAGTTCTCATCTGCCACTATTCTCTCATTCTTTTCTACATCCCATCTACATTAGATGCTTCGCTTATCAAGATTCACTCACTTTCATAGAAGTGATCACCAGACTTGCTTTCAGTAGCAAGGGGAAGCAGTTTGAACATTTCATTCTTGTTAATAAGATGCAATCGGATAGTTTCATCCCAATTGCAGGAAGGATGAGAGGAAGAATGATTGTTTTCAACAAACTGTATGGTGCTCCAGAAGACCTTTCCTACTAGCTTCCAGTTCTTCCATTATATACCTATTTATATGATAAAAGTCACCAAAGAAGTTTGCCCTCTGTCACTCACTAATTCCATGAACTAATTATACTAACTGTAGGAAAATATGGAGTAAATGCAGTTATGTATTGATAATGATATAAACCAGAGTTAGAATCCTGAAAGGTAGACCACTGTCTATGAGCTTCCATTATACCAAGGGGTAAGTCAGTATTTATAAAGGTATGGAGAGTTTCTATGAACCTGACAAATATATTAATGAGGATATACTTGAGGGACCTCAGTATAAACTTGGATATTTGAGCCTTAAAAAGCCATGTTATAAACTCATTGATCATTGAAATAACTAAACTTTCTGGCTAATCAGTTAAATTTGGGCACAACCTTTTGATTTTGGTTTTAGGATTCTTTAGATGATAAGTTTTGTATAACTTAGAAATTAATTAATAAGAGCCTTTATAGGTAATTCAAATGGAACAATTTTATAATGGGGGGCTGTTTACATTAGACTTGGAAGAGAAGGATGGTGAACAGGAAGAGTGAAAAATGCAGAAGATATTTGCTGCATAGGACTGCTGACCCTGCTTGGGTGTGAGAAGCTACTGCAATTCAAGGAATGGGGACTAGGACCAGCCCAGGAGGCTGTCGAACACAAGCAGGAACCATAAAAGGTGGCTTGTCGTGTGGGAACAAGAGCTAAGGAAAAGTGAAGCTACTCTAAAGCAGCCATAAAGGCAGACAGAAATATCAGGTCTAATTGATTTTGACTTTCATTTGTCTAACTATGCCTCCCCTTCTTTTCTGGTTCTTACCAGGGAAAGGAAGTTTCAAAATTTTTTGAAACTTATATCCTGACATAATTTTTTTTATTAAGTAAACATTTTATTATACCACCATGAGATATACAATTACAACGTTGTTCATGTTTTGGAGGTTTCGGTCACATAGTGTTCCAGCACCCGCCCTCCACCAGTGCCCATTTCCCACCACCAATGTCCCCAATTCCCTCCTCCCTCCCATAGCCTGCCTAAATGGCAAGTTCTTTATCTCTTTTTCTTTCCCCCTCTCCCTCCCTTCCTTCTCCTACACATTGTGGGTTGCACTACATACACTTGGAAGCCATCATGTGCATTTTTTTTGCCTGTATTTAATGCTAAGTTCTAAGGGTTGGTATCAGCCCTTTCGACATTTAGTCACACATGTTCCCTTCTCTATCTTACCTAACCTCTGACTCCCTCACGTTTTGCGGTAATTTCCACTTTTGGTAAGACCACCTGATATATTTATGTATCCTGACATAATTAATTAGATAAATTGTTGATATGAACTAGAGAGAATATACATAACAAGTCTGCTCTAAAGAATATTTAAGGGTAAAAGAAAAAAAGAATATTGGTAACATTGACATTCAGTGATTATAAAACAATAAATGATTAAATGATATGTCACATTTGTCAAGACATGTCAAGTTAATAATCCACTGATGAATAAATGAAAAACTGTAGTACATATACAACAAGGAAGTATTAGTAATAAAGAGAAAGATGCCACATTTGCATCAATATAGATGGACCTTAGGGTATTATGCTAAATATAATAAATAATTTAAAACAAAGAACATATTATCTCACTTTTAAAGTGAACTTGTAGAAACAGAATAAAGGTTGCCAGCTGGTGGCTGGAGAAAATCAGGAGTTGTTGGTTTAACGGGTACAGACTTTTGGTTATAAGAAATAAACTGTGGGAAAATAAGTGTCACAAAGACTGTGAATGGGATACTTAGATATAATTGTGTCCCTACTTTTTTTTAAAGCCATGTCTTCTCCATTGAGGGCAAAGAAAGAATGAAGACAAGAAAGGCAAAGAATGACAAAAGGGTGTATTTGAAAGACAAATGTAGAAAAAAAATCAAGAAAGGATGATTTATGCAGAAAAGCAAGGACAGTGAGGCAGCTTTAGTGTTGAAAGAATATTATGTATATGATATTTTAATAATCCTTCTGTTTATGTGAGAGTAAGGACAAGGGATCAGAGGAGGAGAAGTAAAAGTTCTTATCAAACAAATTCTCTCTTTACTGCACCATTTCTCCTTAGGCTTGATTTTCTACCACCAAAAATGATGCCACTAATATTTAGTCCTTTGCTATGGCCCAATATTTAATGAATATTTTTGGACAGATTTATCCTTCATATATTACTTGTATCACTTATCTCCCTGTTTTTCATCGATTTAGTAGAGCAGGCAAGAGTAACATCTCCATATGTCCTGTGTTGTGCTAGTGTAGCCCAAGGACAACTTTTCGCTCCAGGAACACAAAGAGCCTCAAACCATTCCTTCAGGTCATGAGAATAAAGTCTGTAATTGTTACTGGTTTTAGGCATATCAAATATGACAGACATGGATAGCTTGCCATGCAGGTGGGATACTCTCAATAGTAGGTTTTCATCTCATGCATTTGCTGATCAACCACGCAGCTGCAAAGTAGCCAGGTGCAACCGGGGAGAGATCTGCTTTTCTCTTGGGTGGAGCTCTGATGAGATGTGGAGTCTGGTTGTTGAAAATGACTGCCCTCATGGTGTGGGGGTTCCTGTGGTTTCTTGTGAGGCTCTTTTGGGATGGCGGGCCAGGACTAGAACCCGCCTTCCCTACCAAGTGCCTCATGATCAGCTGAGTACAGGGAGAGCTGGCAGCAGCTCTGCCCCATGTATTTGAGTCTCTGGATCAGGCATACCTGGGCTTGAAATAGTCTTTGCTGTAGTCCTGTTATTTAAAATAGGTCACTAATTCTTAATAAGGTTAAGGATCCTTTTTTTTTTACAAAATATTTTATTATACCACCATGAGATATGCAATTACAACGTTGTTCATGTTTGGAGGTTTCGGTCACATAGTGTTCCAGCACCCCACCCTCCACCAGTGCCCATTTCCCACCACCAATGTCCCCAATTCCCTCCCCCTCACCCTTAGTCTGCCTAAATGGCAGGTTCTTTATCTCTTTTCTCTCTCCCTCACTCTCTTTTCCATCTCTTGCACATTGTGGGTTGCACTACATACACTTAGAGGCCATCATGTGCATTTTTTTGCCTGTATTTAATGCTCCGTTCTAGATTGGTATTAGCACTATCAACATTAGGTTAAGGATCCTTTTTAATTCTTTTCATTTATGATGAAGAGGTGTCTACTGAGGAATTCAGAGACCTGACTTTAAGAAAATTGTGCTGAAAGCACCCATTATCATGGCACAATTTAGTATGTGGTGGGAGACTGGCAGGTGGGCAAGGAGAGGCAGAAGTTGGCAAGACCCATGTGTATCATCTTCTCAGTTTAGAAGCCCATATGGTGCTTCATAATGCTTTGCTCAATTGCCTTATAGCTTCTGTCTATGTCTTATTAAAATAAACTCTATTAAGAAGAACATTTTGGATAAATTTCATAATTCATAAGCATTTTTAGGGGAAGTAATTTGAATTGAATATAGACCTTGAATATTGACCTTGAAAGCAAGTTGATACGTCACTATTTTTAATGGAAAAATGAATTTAATCCCCAAATGTATTGCTACTACTACTACTACTACTACTTAAAATTATAATTAAAAATTTAAAATTGGGACTGGAGCAAAAGTATCAGATTAGGGTGCTTAGTTCCTGGCAACACATGGTCCCATTAGCACTACCCCTGAGTCACGCTGAGCCCACTGGTGTTCTTGAACCATGGCTCAAGGACCAAAATTTTGTAAAGTTTTTGTTTATTTGTTCTTGAGCCATGGCTCAAGAAGAAGTAAACAAAAAGTTTACAAATTAAAAAAATTAAGTAACTCTGATTAAAATAAGAATTAGGTTAAAGCATAATATAAAAGTTGCAATCAAAACACCGTAAAATATAATATTCCCCACCCACCCAATGGAGGCAGACCTTTTCCTTTTTGTAACTGGATGTATGATGGCATGAGTCTTAATTTTAAACCCTGGGAATGAACCACTCAAAGATAACAGCCCCTGGATTTCATAATTCTGTTATCTTGTTTATTTGATGGGATGTAGCTACCAGTGCAAACTCTTAGTGGCTCACAATGGCCAGTGATAATTTTAGGGATTAATCTTACAATTTAGAAGAGTAGAATGTTATTTGGAATTAGCTACACCAATTCCATTTAATTATAAGGACAATTTTTGAAATCAGAAATATACCTAAAGTGATCTTGAGTATTTTCTACAATATTATTGATATATTTACACTGTCTACATTTTAGGTATTATTCAGTAACAAATCCTAACAGTAAATAGGATTTGAGTGGTCTTCCATATTTACACTGCTTATATGTGTGGGAGAGGTCGCCTCTGTCCTCTGTTGGCTCTTTTCTCACTGCATTCAAGATTTGCAACTTGGAGAAAACAGAGATGCTTTCTTGAATAGACTCACTCAAAGAAAAGTCACGAAAGAAAAAGTCTGCTACATGAGCCAAGTGGAAAAAAGATACATGAAAGCAATGCATCTCAATGATTATTCTCATAAGTGTACTCCCCTCTGGTTTCTTTTATCACTGACTTCAAAGTCTGTCTTGGGATCAGGAGACATATGCTTATTTTCATTCAGATGACATCCCCCTAAAAGATAAATTTATGACTTTGGCATATTACTCAAAACAAATATGAGAAACACAAGTTATTATCTTGACAATTGGTGTTTATACACTAGTTGGACATCTTCAAGAAACAAGATTTATCATCCATTGACGTAAAACTATGGTGTAGAAACTCTAAAGATATGCTTTGGAGTCAGACAGACATTCCCAAAATAGGCATTGTTATTTTATTACAAAATGGAATGGAAGAGTATGATATACAGGATAAAAAATTAGACTTGTAAGACTTATAAATATAAAAAAATTAAAAAATAATTCACCAAACCTTACTTAATACATGGAATATGTCAGATAGCATGTGCAGTATAGTTTATACTGATGGAACAAAATTGAGGAATGAAATTCTAAGTTGAATATTTTAGTTGATGGCAACAATAGATATATTATTTTAATAATATTTTAGTGAAGTTTATGATGAGACTTGCAATTATAAGAAAGTAGTTTTGAAGTTAAAATAGAAAATAATAAGTACATTTATATTATATTTAGCATTTCTTTCCTGATTCCAAAATTATGTGAAGATCAATATTTGGACCAAATGTTAACTCCAGAGAGCAGTAACTAGTATGGGTCTTGATAAGCTTTTACTGATGAACAACTATGTAGAAGTAGATGGTAATATGATTCTAGTTAAGCAAATGAATGTGAGAGTTATTGCATAGTATAGGTAGATTTTACCTTAACCTTAACCTTATAAAAAGGTTTAACTCAAACAGACTCTAATAACTATCCAATAATTTTATTTGAAAGGCAAATCCACTTGGTATTCAAAATATCTGGGAGTTGCTCAGTGCTAAATAGTAATTTAGTATTAAAGTAACACACAAAAGGAATGTCGAATAAAGAGTTAAAATTCATAATTTTTTTTTACTAAATCAAAATTCACCTAAAAACGTCAAATAGTATTCAAGTCTAACCAGAGCAATGAGATAAAAAAAAACAATAGGTGTACAAATTTGAAAGGAAGATATCAAATCATTACTCTTTGCTGATGGTATTTTAATAGATAAAAAGTAAATATTTCATCAAAATTATTATATAATGTTATTAAAATGTCTGAATTAAGAACTAGGAAACAAAAATTGTTTCAGTTTTATATAATAATATTAATAATGAAGTATCAGAAATAGAAATCAAGTATTCTATTTATAACTGCGATCACGATCACGATCTTCCTGTTGATCATCTATTTGCTAGAGCGGGCACCAGTAATATCTCCATATGTCCTGTCTCATGCCAGTAGAGCCAGGGGCATCGGCTTGCTACAGGAACATAAAGAGCCTCAAACCATTATATTAGGTCATGGGAAAGACCTAATATAATTGTTACTGGAATTTGGCATATCAAATACAACACAAGAAGCTTGCCAGGCTTGCCGAGTGGGAGGCAAACTCTTTTAAACACCTCCAAATAAAGCATTTACTGATGAACCACGCGGGCTGCTTGCGCGCTCAGCTGGGCTGTGATGGGCTGGTCTGCTGGGTGGAGTTCTGATGAGAGGGAAGTCCAAATGTGGAAAATAGCGGTGCCCGTGGGAGTGAGGGGGTGGTCTGGCTTGTTGTGAGGCTCTGCTGGGGTGGTGGGCCAGGGCTAGAACCCGCCATGCCTCCCGACTGCCTCATGAACGGCTGTGTGCAGGGAGAGCAAGGAACAGCTCTGCCCCATGTCTGAGTGTCTCTGGACCAGCATACCTGGGCTGGATTGAGGAAAAAGCTGCTGCAGGGTGGGTGTCGATGATCCGGGCTGTGATGGGCTGGTCTGCTGGGTGGAGTTCTGACGAGAGGGAAGTCCAAATATGGAAAATGGCGGCGCCCGTGGAGTGAGGGGGGGGGTGGTCTGGCTTGTTGTGAGGCTCTGCTGAGGTGGTGGGCCAGGGCTAGAACCCTCCATGCCTCCCGACTGCCTCATGAACGGCTGTGCACAGGGAGAGCAAGGACCAGCTCTGCCCCATGTCTTTATAACTGCATCAAAAATAAATACCTTAGGTTAAAATTTTTAAATAATGTTGATAACCAATATATCAAAATATATATAATGAAGGAAATTGAAGAGGATATAAAAATAAAATATTTTGGGGCGGAGCAATAGCCCATCGGGTAGAGCATTTGCCTTGCATGCGGCTGGCCTGCGCTGGCCCAGGTTCAATCCCGGCATCCCATATGGTCCCCTGAGCACTGCCAGGAGTAATCCTGAGTGCAGACCCAGGAGAAACCCCTGAGCATCGCGGGTGTGACCCAAAAAAGCAAAAAAAAAAAATTATATTCATAAATTAAATATCTATATTATGCAAATAACAGATTTAATGCAATTATTATAAAATTTTTATTTGGCAATTATTCACAAAAATTCAATACATAACCCTAACATTTGTATGCAATCACACAAAATCCAGAATAGCCAAAGCAACCTTAGTAAAGAAGAATAACACTGGAGGTTTCAAGAGCTATATTTCAAACTATATTACAAAGCCATGGTAATTAAAATGGTGAGGAATTGTATTCAATACACTATGATGAATGAAATATCATAGAGACCTCAAAGCACAGACACATCATATATCATCAATGAACATTAACATATAACAAAAGAAGCACGTATACACAATGGGATAAAAAGGACACTTTATTTAAAAAGGTGTTGGGAAAATTGGACAGGCACATGACATAAATGAAATCATAATTTTACACCATAAACTTAAAAATAACTCATAGTAGACAAGTGGCTTGCAGTAAGAGCTAATACCATAAAAACCCTAAAATAAACAGGCATTGGGTCCTTGATGTCATTCTTGATTTGAGTTTTTGTTTTTATACTACAAACGATAGGTAACAATGGTAATAAACAAATGACAATGTGTCAACTATAATGCTATACATAGCAAAGGAAATCATTAACTAAATAAAAGGCATCCTGTGGATTGGCAGAAAAATTCTGCAAATCACATCTAAGAAAGAATTGTTACAAATTAATAGACAAATGTTCTGAATAATCACATTAAAAGTGTGCAGAGGATTTGTCTCTGCACGGTCAAGCATTCTATTTATAATTTATATTTATATTTCCTATTTATAAAAAAGAGCAGTCATTTTTTCCCCAATAGAGACATGCAAATGGTTAATAGGTAGATGAAATAATTCTCAATCTCACTAATCATCGGGAAACACGTAGCACAGCACAATGACTCAAACCTGTTAGAAAGGCTGTAATCAAAGAGAAAGACATAGCAGAAATTGATAAAGATGTGGAAGAAAGGGAGACTTTCATACTTTTTGGCGGGGATGCAAATTGGGACCATGGGCAACAATATGGAAGTTTCTAAAAGGATTAAAAATTGAAGCTGTATTTGGCCTACTAATTTCACCTGTGGGTGTTTAGCCAAAGAAAGTAAAAACACTGCCCAAAGAGAGATGCTTGCAGCAGTGTTATTTACAATAACTGAAATGGGAAACAATCCAAGTGTACTTAGATGATAATATGGTTAAAGAAAATGTGACATAAGTATATTTAGTTTCTGACAATGGAATATTATTTTGTCATAAAGAGAAGGAAATCTTGCAACTTGAAACAAGAATGCACCTTGAAGACATTATGCTAAGTGAAATAAGTAAGACATTCAAAGACAAATGCTAAATGATTTTATTATAAAGTCTAGAAAGAAAACCTAAACAAGCTGAAAAATGAAACAACCAAGATCATAGAGAACAGATTGGTAGTTGCTCAAAGTGGGAATTGGAGATTTGGTTATATGGGTGAAAAGGGTTAAAAGATACACACTATAGACTGGAGACAGGAAGTAAGGTGCTTAACTCGCATGTGGTGAACTAAATTTTATTTTATCTTTTTAAAATTTTTAATTTTCATGAAACCTCTGAGATACATAGTTACAACGTTGTTCAATACTGAGTTTTAATCATACAGTGTTTCAACACCTGTCTCTCCACTGGTGTACATTTCCTACCACCAATGTCCCAAGTATTCCTCTCCCACCCCCACACCTCCAGTCTGCCTTTACCAGGAACTTAGACACTTTTTCTTGTCTCTCCTTTTTCTCTCTCTCTGTCTCTCTGTCTCTCCCCGCCCCTGTTTCTTTTGGGCACAATGGTTTGCAGAATTCCTTTACCTACTTTCAGCGTTCAGTGCTTGTCCAGAATGATCATGTGCAACTATTATTGCCTTCATGGTCCCTTCTCTGTTCTAACTAACCTCTCTCCAAGCTTCCAAACATGAATCAGTCCTGTCCCTCATTCCTACTTTGCTTGGGTAATAGTCTCATACTATGCTTTTAGTCAGTCTTCTTTAATAGGAATGTCATCTTTCCAATTGTTGAGTGAATAAATATTTTCCAAATCAATAAATCAATGATCTAGAAATGATTTAAAATAGATCAATGAGCTAAGACTATTAAAATTAATTTGAAATTTTCTAAAGCAATCAAAATATTACAAAAAAAGTAGATTTTAGAACTGAAAGAAAATTTCATTTCATCTTTTCATCAAAATTTTGAATATAAGAAATATAAGAGAATAAACATAGTCAATTATTCTACAAGCAAATTACATCATTTCCCCAGTCAAACAGAAAATAACCTTGTATCCACAAATAGCAGTTTAGAAATTAATTACATATTGCCAACTAATGTCTGCACATTTAAAAGGATGCTGAGAGAACAGAGTTTAGGCTGACATGATTAGCTAATCAAATTCATAGATAGTAAAAATATAGTTAATACAGAATTATCAACTTATTTGTATAGAAATAAGTTGATAATTCTGTATTCTCTCTCTCTCTCTCTCTCTCTCTCTCTCTCTCTCTCTCTCTGTCTCTCTCTCTCTCCCCAGTGATGGGGATCTGACACGCTGTAACCAGAAAGCACATCAACTTTTATACTTTTGTAACCCAATGCTGCCTCAGTAAAAGTTAAATTTTAAAAATTCAAAAAGCTTCAGAAGCTCATCTCCTCATTTCCTCTTCCTGTGGCAGGCAGGGGAGTTGGCAAATAGTACGTGAGAAAATTGTCACTGGAGACAAAAGTACAGAGAACCAAGACTTTTTTTTTCACGACTAGAATTTTTTCATATGAACATCTGTTCCTCGTCTGTCACATAAGGAAAATGTGCCTCCTAAGAACGCAACCAAAGTTATGAAGGTGACTTGAGAGACCTCTGTGGATCCACAGCCCCGGTAGGACTTTTTGTGTCTTTGAGCAGTGCTGGAAGCCTGCTTTGCTCTGGCAATACATTTTGAAAACTTGCATTAAATCTGGAGCTAGAATGGGCGTAGCTCGCCAATGACAAGGGCATCAATATAGCTGTGGATTCCCTAGAAGCAAGCAGTGGGCATACAGACTGCTCAGGAGGTAGATTTGAAACTTTTTCTTTGCGTTGGCTCGTTTAGGGGAATCACTTAGGCCTGTGCTAAGGATCTTCTCCATACTTATCACGGGGGTGGGGGGCACTGGTTTTCAGGTTTGCCCCTATGCTCCAGTCCATGAACTTCAGAACCTGAAAGCAGCTTTGAAAGCTACTGTCCAGATGCTCTGCCTCTGAAGTCTCCAGAACCAAAGGTCAGCTTTGGCATGAATGACTGGCACCTCTGTGCATGGTTTGGAGGAAGAGTATTTAAAGTTTTCTTTTTTAAAGTTTTAGTCAAGCGATTTACAGCATTGTTAATGATAGTACTTGTGTATTCAATTTTACACATGCACTGTAATAACCCCTGCCTCCACCAACCAGACTCTGCTACACTCCATCAAGGACTCAGGGTCATAACCTTAGCGTTCCCTCACTTCCTCCCCACTTCTCCCATCCCCATTCACACGAAATTAGTCTCAGTCCTGTAGACTGGTTCTCAGGTTGTTGCTTCGGCCATTTGTGAACGTGAGAGATCATTGTGTCTGTTCCTTCCCTTCTGACAGGCTCCACTCACCATGATCCTCTTCAGTTCCATCCACTTAGCAGCAGATTGCACGACCGATCATCTCCCCTTAGAGCCAGTACATACAGCCCAGTTTACGCAACCATCTGTTCTGGGACGCTTCAGATCCTGGTAGACGTCGAGGGGTGGAGTGTCAGTGCAGAGAACATCCCCAGTGCAACAAAGATGCCGGCAGGCCTGTTGGACCTGAACAAGATTTTCCCTTTCCCTGCTCTCAGCCTTTTGAAAGGTGCAAGGCCTCTCTACCAAGTACGTAAAGGCAAAGCAACCGCTTGCATAAAGGCTATCTCTAGGAGGGGACCCTTAAGACTTGTTTCGGCTTCTCTGATCACCTACCACCAACAAAGTTCCCAGACCTGGGACACTAAAGGAGGCAGGAAAGGCCCCACTAGTAGGGCCTGAAACAGTGCGAGTGGAAAGGCGGAGCGCTAGGTGAATTTAGTGGGTCACTTTAAATCTTGCCCTTGACATTCAGCCAATCAGGATAGATAATGGTGGCCTGGGGCAGAGATAGCTGCTGCACGCTCTCCGCTTACTAGGGAGGCTGCGGGATCAGTTTGGGCCCTCCTGCGGCTGTGCAGATGGATATTCAGGGAGGGCAGGTGCTGACCACAGGCATGCCACTCATGTGCACCGTGTCCATGCCTGGAGAATAAGAGGAGCCGAGACAGGGTGGCCAGAACTTCTGGGCACAGTGTGGGAGAGGCCAAGCGACTGGCATGGAGCTAAAAGGATTTCAGCCACAAGACGCGGAAGCAGGCTGAGGACTTAAGCTAAGTCAGGACAAGACACCACGGAAACGGCGCGCACAGTCCCGAAAGGGCCTAGGTACGATTTCAGACTGGAAAGCAGGCACTGTTGGAGAGCTATGCGGACGGAACCTGGGCTCGCCAGGGACAGGATGAGTGACGCAATTCAAAGGTAAAGGAGGGGCCTGCACCTTTGGGAGGCCCCGGAGACATCTACTTTAACTCTACAATAAACTCTCTTAGTCTTCGAGTATTGTTAAGCAAATAGTTCTAAGGGTTCCCTAGAACCTACCAGCTTAGGAAAATCCACCTTTGTGGTAGCAGGCCAGGGTCAGTTCAGCTTTGGGACAAGCGGGGTGACCCATCATTTCGAGCATCTGAAGAAACAGGGAGGTCAAGTTTAAGTTATTGGGGTGCTGTGGGTTGGGAGCCAAGAGCCAGGGCCTAGCGCTCTTGCCCACTCTTGCAGCCAGGTCCTTAAGGAAACAGTTCTTTAAATTAATTCACTGTATCACTGTATCACTGTCTTCCCGTTCATCATCGATTTGCTTGAGCGGGCACCAGTAACATCTCCATATGACCTGTCTCATGCTAGTAGAGCCCAAGGGCACCTGCTTGCTCCAGGAACATCAAGAGCCTCAAACCATTCCATCAGGTCATGGGAATGAGGTCTATAATTGTTACTGGTATCTGGCATAACAAATACTGACACAGGTAGCTTGTCAGGCTCTGCCGTGCAGGTGGCATACTCTTGTAGTCATCTCAAAATCCAGCATTTATTGATGAACCGTGTGGCCGCAAGCTGCGTGCGAGCCAGGCTGTGATAGGCTGGTCTGCTGGGTGGAGTTCTGACGAGGGGGAAGTCCAGATGTGGAAAATGAGGTCCTCATGGAGTGGGGGTCGTCTGGCTTGTTGTGAGGCTCTGCTGGGGTGGCGGGCCAGGGCTAGAACCTGCCATCCCTCCCAGGTGCCTCATGGGTGGCTGGGCACAGTGGGAGCCAGTAGCAGCTCTGTCCCATGTGATTTATTGAATCACTGTATGATAATACAGTTATAAAGTTGTTTGTGGCTGGGTTTCAGTCATACAGTATTCCTAACCTATCCCTTCTCCAGTGCATGTTTCCTGCCATCTGTGTCCCAAGTTTCCCTCCTGCCCACCACCCGTGACTTGATCCGGTGGCCTGCCTCTATGGCGGACACGCTCTCCTCTCTCTCTCTCCTCTCTCCCCCCCCCCCCCCTCCCACTGTGGTCTGGAGTACTCTTACTGAAAGGATTTATCATGCATGTCACTTCATCTTTCAGCACTCAGCACTCAGTTCTAAAAAACTATCATTGTCATAGTGGTCCCTTCTCAATCCTAACTACACTCTGCCTCCCTATTTGGGCAAGTTTGATCCATTTTTTAAAAGTCAGCCTCTGAACAGTTGTCTGGGATTTTGGGTGCTCTTCATGGGGGACTGGACACTGCAACTAGCCACGTTTCTGATGCAGCCAGGATCTGGCATGGATGCCTGTGCCACAGCCCAGCTCTCTCCTGTCTGCCTCTTAGGCTACTCCCTGTTTTTTCTCTCTCTTTGTTTTTAAAAATATTTTATTATACCACCATATATACAATTACAAGCTGTTCATGTTTGAGTTTTGGTTCTAACGTGTTCCAACATCCATCCCCCCACCCCTGCCCATCTCCCATCACCAATGTCCCCACCTCCTCTGCCTTCCCCTAGCCCCTCCTCCTCCTTCTCTTCTTTCTCTTCTTTCTCTCTCTTCTCTCTCTCTCTTCCTCTTCCTTCCTCCTCCTCCTCTCTCTCTCTCTTCTCTTCTCCTCCCTTCTCTTCTCTTCTCTCTCTTCTCTTTCTTCTCTTCTCTCTCTCACTTTCTCCTTCTCACTTCCCTTTCTTACACATTGTGGATTGTAATATATTCTAGAACATGATTGGTTCCACTAGTTTGATGTACCATGTAGATGCAAGCGGACACGTGACTCTCCCTAGAGCCAGATGGCACATCTCTCCTGTGTGTCTGAGTCTCTTCATGGTGGCCGAGAGCCTTGAGGCAGTTTGTGGGCTAGGCCACCAGGCCTCCTACAGGTCAGAGAGGGGAATGGGGACCCCAGTTCCAACTACAGGAATGGCCAGTGACTTCTGCCTCTGAGAGCCGCCTACCTGGGCTTGAACTCGGCTGTTCTGCTGAGCTGGTCTTGAGATCAGTGTCTCTTTTGCATGGGTTCTGATGAGCTGTGGGGTCTGGACCGCGAAAATGGTGGCTATTATGGTGAGAGAGTCTCATTTGGCTGCTTCTGAGCCCCTACAGAGATGATGGGCCAACACCCAAAACCCATCTTGCCTCCTGGGAGCCTCATGTGTTTTTTTCTCTCTTAACCCCAACTCTTCCAAAGTAGACTGCCTGTAGGAAGAAAGTTTTCTTTAAAGAAGAAGAAATGGAAGAGTAGGCATTTTGAACCAAACATGTTTCACTTTAAATCTGACTTTGGGGGTTGGAGTAATAGCAGAGTGGAGAGGGCATTTGCCTTGCATGCAGCCGACCAGGGTTAGATTTCTGGCATCCCATATGGCCCCCCAATCACCAACAGCAGTAATTCTTGAGTGCAGAGGCAGGAGGAAGCCCTGAGCATTGCTGGTATGATGCAAAAAGCTAAATAAATAAATCAATCTAAAAAAAATAAAAATCTGACTCTGGTACTAGGCTGAAAGACTTCATCTCTGAGTTGAGGTTCCTTATCTATAAAATGGGTCAATAAATAATTGAAATATTTATGTTACTGTGCCAGTATCTGCTTGGAATAAGCATTTGGAAATGATATTTATTAAATGTAATTTAAGGTGCATCAAAATCTTATTACTAACACTAGAACTTACATAAGAATAGACAGATGGAGCAACAAAACAGCACAGATGCTCCAGGGACAAATACTAGCATATACAAAAATGCGTTGTTTGGTAAAAGTCACAATACAAATACATCAGTGCGGGCAGAAGAAAAAATTTTAATTAATGGTCCTGGACTGTGGATGCAACCTTTATAAAAGAATTATATGTGTTCTTTTCACATAAATAAAGATAAATTAGAGAATTACACTTTAAGTAAAGAATGTGTAACAATTAATATAGAATTTAAGTCAGTAAGTACTGCATAGCAACATAAGTTAAAATGCTAAAGGCAAAAGAATAATAGCAGAACTGCAGAGAAGAAAGAGGTATGAATAGAGTAAGAAAGACTGCATAGAATGTTAGGTAGAATGAAGATTAAACTACAAATGGGAAACATAAAAACAAAATATTTGCAACTTTTAAGATCGGCTAATAGTAAACATAAAAACACAGAGAATGCTAAAAAATTAATAAAAACTGGAAATCTGCTAAGAAATAAATGAATATAAAAGTAAAATGAATAAATGAATATATGAATAAATGAATAAATGAAATAAATGAATATAAAAGTAAAATACAAAAATAAATGACTATAAATGAATATAAAAGTGGTGCAAAGAATCTCACATAAAGGTCCCAAAACAGGAAAGTAACTTAAAGGTATCAATTGATAACAATGAATATAGAATTGATATAAATTTTTAGTTAATTTTTGTATATCATTGGGTAAATACTTTGAAAGAATGTATATAGAATCAATTAGCATGACCTGAGTAGATCATTCATATATTATAAATAAAGGAATAAATTGGAATGGGTTTTAAGGAATTAATTTTTTTATTAATTCTTTAAAAAATATTTTTAGGTGTATGTATATTTTGGTCACACCTTGCAGTGTCAGGGATTTAGCCTAGGTCCAGCTACATGCAAGGCAAGCACCTTACCAACTGTGTTATCTTTCTGGCTCCAATGTTAAGGAATTTGTAACAGATTTGTAATAATCACTTTTACATCATTTTCTATACAATTCTTTTCTTTAGAAATAAAGATTAAAGGTTTGGGGAGCTAGCTGAGGAGCACTTGGTAACTATGTGGGCCCCTGAACACAGTGTGCATTATTGGACCTTGAAAATTCTACATCACAGGGGCCGTAACATGACTCATCTTGCCTAGTTGGCTCAATATTGCCAGTTGTGATTCTGAGTCTCTTGAGAGGCATAAGGGCCTCTCAAACCGTTGCACTGATGTGCAAAAATATAGAGGAATATTTTTTTAATAAAGGAAACTTGGAAAATAATTAAAAATAAGCTAAATCATGGCACAACCAAATGATTGTATACTATATAGCAACAATTTTGAAGAAAATTGAAGTGAATGGGAAAAACTCACAATAAAATGTTAAAAAGCTGAAGGATTATACAATTACACGTACTTTTATATAATTTTCTAATTTGTTAGGTATTTTTTCTAATGACTGACATTCACTTTTCTGTTGTGTCTTTTTTTCTTGTTCACATTCTCTATAATAATTAGATATATTTTTTGTTGAAGAAATGCTGAGACCTCATGTATTGAGTAAAATCATAAAGTGACATCAGTGGCATAATTATTTATGTTCAATATTAAAATATATATAAAGCATCTGAAAGGAAAGAGAATAAGTTTATTTTGTAAGTAAAACCTAGCTTGAGAAGGCCCAGAACAAGGCACCACTGTGATCAGAACAAGACCTCAGAGGGATCATTAGCACTTTCTGCAGTTGTGGAAAGGTGATTCAGAACAAGTTGTGTTAGAGATAATAACAAGCAGAGGTTTGTTTGATTTATTACCAGGGGTAATCTGAATGGGCTTGAACACTGGGAATGGGAAATGAAGGACAAGTAGTAGTGAAGAATTCCAAGATTTTCATGAGTAGATAATATAGTTGACTTGTACTATAGGAATTTATTTTAAAAAATTTAAAGGCAAAACAAAAACAAAAGTACCAAAAGTACCAGAAAAATTAAAAAATTGTGCAAATGCTTGTATGAGAGAGATGATGTTAATTTTTAACCATGGGTTGAATTTGTGTCATTTGGGTATTAAAAATACATTCAAATGCCACCCTTAGTATTGTAATGTAATTCATGAACACAGGAAAAATTTCAAAAAAAGAAAAAGGTATGCAATACTACAAAATCTCAGTATGGCATTTTCTGTAAGTGCAACAGTTCTACTCTTTCCTGGCTATATCTCTAATTGTAATTTTCCCATAGAAATCAATTCAAAAGCTTGTACAATTCAAATGCATGGTTTCTCAACATCAAGCATTACTTGACGTTGGGGCTAGAGAGATAGTAGATCTGCTAGGGTGCTTGCTTTGCATGTGGCTGATCTTACTTTGGTTCCTCGCAACCCACATGGTCCTGGTGTCCCACCAGGAGTGATTCCTGAGTGTTGAGCCAGGAATAACCCTTGAATACGCAAGGTTTGGCCCCCAAGCTAAACCAAATCAAACCAAACCGAACCGAACCGAACCGATCTGAACCGAACTGTACTTGATGTCTCCATACTCTGAAAGAGCAAGATATTGTCCTTTTTTGTTAATTTTTTTAAATTTTGGGGGGCCTTCCACCAATATTCAGGAATCCTCAGGATTATCACAGGAATACTGTGCATGGAGGTGCTACCAGCAGTACTCAAGTGGGGGTGGGGATGGGAACATGAGGTGTGGGTTGAACTCTGCACCTTATACGCACAAGGCATGCCCTCCACTTCTTTTATCTTTGGCTCATCTTTTATTTTTTAGGAAGTTCGCATTATTATTTTTGGATTATTTTGGTAATAATTATAACATATTGCACTGAAAGGGGACTTATAAATTTCAGACACTGTTAAGACTCACCAAATATGGACTGAGAATATAGATTATTATAAACTTCCCTTCACTCTCACTTCTTTGTTTTACTTC
Source organism: Cryptotis parvus (assembly GCA_021461705.1). NCBI lineage: Eukaryota > Metazoa > Chordata > Mammalia > Eulipotyphla > Soricidae > Cryptotis > Cryptotis parvus. The sequence goes on from JAJIBD010006133.1 coordinate 64,480, forward strand.
AAATATTTTGCATCTCTATTATCTTTAATTTTTTAAAGTTTAAACATGTTTTCTGTTATTGTAATAATGTTCATTATGTTTAGATAGATTTTGCAGATTTAAAACAATTTAAAATTCTATAAACAATGAAATGTATGAAATCCATATTTAATCCTATGTATTTATATCTTCTTAAGAAATAAGACATTTCCAAAAGAGTTGTAGAACTTGTTTTATTACCTCAATGGCATTTTATTGCCTCTTTTTAGAGAAGATTATTATTCAGAATTTAGTGTTTATCATTTCTATGTAAGACTTTTAATTAGTAAAAAGGATGAACAAATTTATTGTATAAATTGTTCTGACTACATTTTAAACTTAGCAACATTATTATTGTGAGATCTGTTTACATACTATAATTTTTTTATGTGCCATACATTTTTTCCCCACTGTCCATTTTTTAAAAATAGATAGAAAACAGGCTAAGCTTTTTGCCCAACAAGGAAATATTTGTTATAATGAACAGTGATATTATCTATTATTTATTTCAAAGGGAGTACTATAAAGATCTCCAAAAGGGGAATAAACATTTTCAGTGCATTACATTTCATGCATATACAAATATTTCCTCATATTCTAGTTGGGGAGCAACTAGAATTTCCTCATATTCTAGTTCCTGGAGCAAGCAGATGCCCTTGGGCTCTACTAGCATGAGACAGGATATATGGAGATGTTACTGGGGCCCGCTCGAGCAAATCGATGATGAACGGGAAGACAGTGATACAGTGATTCTAGTTGGGGAAAAGTGAATATTTTCAAAATGTCACTATAAAATTTCTTATGTGCATTTTTTGTAATGTACAAAATGTTGTGTCTTTTCCTTGCCACTGCCTGCCCCATCAATATATGAACTATAGGGTTTCCCATGTAATTGAATTATGAAATAGGACATTTGGGTCATGATTAAATCTGTAGAATGGAGTCCTTATGAATGGAATTAGTACATGTTGGGGAGCCGCTGGGATTCCCAACAATACCAGGAAGTGAGTTTCTCTCTACCTCTGAAGCCAGTGGGGAATGGATGAAAACTCAAAATCCCTCACAGTTTTAAAAGGCTTTACTATCACTCGTTCTGATATACAATCCAAGAACAGGAAAAACCCCAGATTTTGGGTTCCCAACTGTGCCCCGCCCACGTGTAGGCCAAGATGGCTGCCACCACGTGTTAAAGCTCAACAGAGAATGGAGAGGATGGAGAGAGGAAAACGCCAAGGGAAGTCAAAATGGCAAAAAGGGCCTTCTCTCTTCTCCCAGCATGTTTTATAGATAGAAATCTGCCAAAACTTCCAGCCAGGCCCATCGTGGGCGGGGCTATCTAGGATGAATACAGATAAACAACTCTATTGTAATGCAGTACTTCAGGTGGCCTTTTGGCTTTAACAAGTGCCAGAGCTGATTCAAAGCCTCCCTAGCAGAGCTGGGAGGGGCTGTCAGTTAAGTGTAGCTGGAGAATTAAAGTAGGGCATGCCACTCAACAAGTGCCCCCTTTAAAAGAGACTGAATAGAGCCTTTTCTGCCCTTTAGGACATAGCTAAGATGATCAGTTTATCTTACTTCTTCTGAGAAAGTACTAAGAAGCAGGCTCTCTCATATCCTCAGTCTTGGATTTCCCACATTCCAGAATTATGAAAAATAAATTTTCTTGTATAAAGCAATTTTGTCCATGGCATTTTTGTAATACAGTCCCAAAGGACTAATATTCCTTTAGAAATGTAAGAAAATATTTTGAGTATGTACACTTTCAGCTTTCTAGATATTGGGATATTGTTTCTCAAAGCTATTTCACCACAAAGGACTTTGGTATCTTGACTCATAAGACAGAAATAGTATAGTACTTGCTTCTTAGTAGAGATTTTTCACTGATTCAGCTGAGAGCAAAAACCAGATGTTTTTGAATGTCTCATTACAGAAAAATTAGGTAAGAGTTTATTCAGTCAACATAGATAGAATTATAAGTGAAGGAAGTCAACCGAAATAGTGAGATAAACAGGCAAACTGGAATGATCAAAAATTTAGTTTGCTCCCGAACAGCAGAGGAATTGCATTTCATGACTGACAAACTGTATTGTAGTAAGAAACAAGTAAATATGTTGAAGATTTGGGTCAAAATGTATAAATGGGAAAAGAAAGCAAAGAATATACATATAAGTAGAGTTGGAATATCCAGTGTATCGACTTAGGAGTGGGTGAGGGTGACTGGGGCTAAACTTTAGTGTTTTATGATACACCCTTACTTTCCTTTTCCTGAGCACACATGTGGTTGGTGCTTCATTTCAAATCACCAGTTCCATTTTATGTTGAGATTCCTTCACAAGACACTTTCATAATAAAGATGAAGTTTCTTTTTATGACATCTCTGGTAAATAACAGGAGCGAGGTTGTGATTGTTGAAAGCTAGCTAAAGTTGTTAAACCCAAATAGAATTCAGGAAAATGACTTGTTGAGAGAAGAAAAACTGAAGCTTCCCTTCATTTCCCCTGAACCTCCACCCCCCCCATAGTTTTTGTCACCTTTGTTCATTTTTGCTCATGGTTATATGACAGAACAGATCAACACTGTTCTGTGGGGATTCCTCTTCCCTGAGCAGTGATGCCTGCCAACCAGTGTTTAGAGATTGATTCAGCCCCTGGTCTTAAGTGGGAATACTTCCGGATCTGTCTGTCACCTACAATTGAACACAAGACTATGTCCCAGTTATTCATTGATGGTTCTGTCCACTTCAATAGTAGCTTGTTCTTCCTTTTCATCTTCTTAAAGCTTTCTGTGTAAGTAGAGACCATACTTGCTCCTCTGTGGGTATATAAGGGAATTAGTGCTATACATGTGTAGAACTTACCGTAAGAGACCCACTGAGCTATCTTGTTGCAGAGGATAGCAGTCCTCTGGGTGCAGCGGAGAGTCTGTGGGCAGTATGTTAGACAGAGCAGTGATAGCAATGGTGAGGCCTCCATGAGAGTCATATGATGAGTCAGTGGATCATCAGACACAGGAAGTGCCTTTTGGCAGAAGCTTGCTTGATTTGGTTAGTGAGGGAGCTAACTGGCTTGTCAGCAACAGAAGTGACTGGTGGCAGAAGTAAATTTCAGCGCAGCTCACAAGCCAACACTGCTGAATGTCATGATACTGAATGGAGCTAATTTTCAATGGAGCTAATGGCTTAAGTATTAGCCCAGGTTCTCAGATTTATGTGATGCTATCATTTCTGTTTTAAGGTGCATTGCTCCATTTGAAAATAAGGGTTGGCGCTGTTTAAGTGTTCTTGCTGGGTTCTTGCTGTTAGGAATTTAAGATCAGCCTCCTCTTTAATTGTAGGACATCAAGAGCTCTTGCCATTTTGAAAGTTTCTCTCTTATGTCAGGAAACAAGAAGGAACGGTGCTTCCTGAACCACTCTCTTGATAGCCCAGAATAGCTAAACCTATGATAACAGATGCAATAAGCATTGATTGATTATTTATTTCTAATTTTGGACCACAGCCAGCAGTGCTCAGGGCTTACCTTTAGTGGGCCTTTGGGGTCCATATACAGTGTTGGGTTGAACTGGGTTTGCTGCATACAAGGATATCCCTTATCTCCTGTACTACCTCTTTGGCCTATTATTTAGATAGACATAATAACTGTATCACTGTCTTCCCATTGTTCATTGATTTGCTCGAGTGGGCACTAGTAACATCTCCATTAGTCCTGTCACAAGCAAGTGCAAACCAAGGGCATCTACTTGCTACAGGGACAAGAGGAGCCCGAAACCATTCTTCAGGTTCTGGAACTGAGGTCCATGATAGTTACTAGTCTTTGGCATAAAAAGTAAATAAAACATGGTAGCTTGCCAGGCTTTACCGTGTAGGTGGTATGGTCTCAGTAGAAGGCTCTCAACCCGAGCATTTACTGATGAAACTTAAAGGGTTTCATCAGGTTTTCTCTTGGATGGAACTATGGGGTCTGGATGTTGAGAATGACTAACTGCATGATGTGTAGTTTGCTCTGGGTTCTTGCCAGGCTTACTGGTATCAGTTAAAACATGTCTATAACTGTTTCTGTCACTGTATCACTGTCTTCCCGTTCATCATCGATTGCTCGAGCGGGCCTCAGTAACATCTCCATATGTCCTGTCTCATGCTAGTAGAGCCCAAGGCATGTGCTTGCTCCAGGAACATAAAGAGCCTCAATCCATTCGGAATGAGGTCTATAATTGTTACTGGTATTTGGCATATATATCAAGTACAACACGGGTAGCTTGCCAGGCTCTGCTGTGCAGGTAGCATACTCTTGTAGGCATCTCTAAGTCCAGCATTTATTGATGAACCGCGTGGCCGCAGCGACCTGGGCGCTGATAGGCTGGTCTGCTGGGTGGAGGTCCGACGAGAGAGAAGTCCAGATGTGGAAAATGGAGGCCCTCATGGAGTGGGGGGTCGTCTGGCTTGTTGCGAGGCTCTGCTGGGATGGTGGGCCAGGGCTAGAACCCACCATCCCTCCCGGGTGCCTCGTGAGCGGCTGGTCACAGGGAGAGCCAGTAGCACTCTGCCCCATGTCTGCGAGTCTCTGGACCAGCATACCTGAGCTGGATTTAAGAAAGACTGCTGCAGGGGTGGAACTCGATGAGCTGGGCGCTGATAGGCTGTTCTGCTGGGTGGAGGTCTGACGAGAGAGAAGTCCGGATGTGGAAAATGGAGGCCCTCATGGAGTGGGGGGTCGTCTGGCTTGTTGCGAGGCTCTGCTGGGATGGTGGGCCAGGGCTAGAACCCACCAACCCTCCCGGGCGCCTCGGTATAGCAGCTAGAGTGATAGCCCAGCGGGTAGGGCATTTGCCTTGCATGCGGTAGGCCTGTGCCGCCCGGGTTCCATCCCCAGCATCCCTTAATCCTTGACCACTTGATCACTATAACTGTTTACTATGTATAAATGTGAAAGAAATTGGGAAGAACCTTATGCAAAATTAAGTATCCTATAAAAAATATCGTGCAGCCACTTTGCCTTTGAGGGCTGCGCGCCAAGGGAGCTGTGGGTCTGGCGTGGGTGGGTCTCTCTCTTCCGGGGCAACTGGCATGGAGGCGGAGGAAAGGGCAGGACCCAAAACTCCACTCCGAGACCGGCCAGCATGGTCTCTCCCCGCTCATGAGAGCAAACCCTTGGAGCAATGTTGGACTCGGCCAGGGGATGGCCGAGCCCCTTACCAGGAGACATAATAACTACAGTAGAAAATTCCTAGTCAATAAAATCATAGAGATTATTTTAAAGGATTGGGTTTAAATTGGAGGCAACTTTTTAATTTTTGTTGTTTTTCTAGGCCACACTATATGGTTCTTGGGGCTTTCTCCTGGCTCTGTGTTCAGAGCTCATTCCTGGCCGGACTCAGGGGTCCATATGTGGTACTGGAGATGACAGTGAATCCAGCTGCATGTAAGATAAGCACCTTGCCTCTATATCTCTCCAGTCCCATAGTTTTATTTAACTGTTAAATGGGAACATTACATACATCAAGGGCTTTCTGCTTTAATTTTAAAAATTTGTATCATTAGGTACTGGTACAATAGGCACAATGATACACAGTAAGCTTTCAATAAATATTGGACTTATTGTTATCTAAATAATATCTATGAATACATATACCTTGAACTAAATCACCATCTGGAATCCCAAACAAACAAGAAGGCACCTTGTTTTTAAGTATATTTTTCTTAGCAGCTTGTGTACACAATAGCTGTTAGGGAGTGCATACTTAGGATCTGTGCTTGTTTCAGAGAAAGCTGGCCATGTGCTGGGAGCTTGGCAGACAATTCAGCTCTGATTCTTTTTATGTCCACTTTCCCTTATTTTTCTTCTAGAGTGCAGAAGCAGCACAAGCAATTTCTCTCATCTTCCATACAGCCTTCCCCCCTATACAAACACACCCACACACCCACACACACATACACTCCTTTTTCTCCAGCATGCACACACAAGCTATACACGCCACTTAATTTTTTTTTTTAATCCCTAAAGGACTCACAGAGCAAGCTGTGTGCAGCTGCTGCGATTTCCACTGGTTAAATTGGCAGTTACCTACTGTGTGGAGTTGCTAGGAGAAGGTGAATAAGCATGATTACAGCATCATTGATGTGCTTGTTCTTTCAGTAACAACCTGTGGATCTCTGTGGTCTGTCTTCTGTATGGTTCTGTGCATTGCTTTCTCATTACCACTAATATTTGTTGCATTTGTTGTTAGTGTGTGATGTAGTTTTAAGTGTTATTTCCAGATCAATTAAGAGACAAAAATCTTGGCATTGGAAATAGGCACTTTTCCTTTTCTCAGGGTGGTGCTGCTGATACTGGTTCCTACCATCTGCTTCCTTACTGCATTCTGCTCTCCTTCCGTTGGTTGAAAGGAATTCAGCTTTTTCGGGTGTGCTCAAGTCATTCACATTTCTCGTGCATAATAGATCTCAAAAAACTGTATGGATTCTGATGTGCTTCAGTGCACGAGCAGTAGCAAATGAGCTGCTTTTGGGGAGAGCCCGAGTGCTCAGTTGGTCAGTAGTACAGTAGAAGGCTCACGTGTGCCGATTGCTCCTGGGAGGTCAGAGGATCTGTGTGATGTGGTGAGCAGTGGATATGCCTGTCAAAGTCAATAGCCATTCTGGCAGAAGCTGCAGTCAGCTTTGTAAATCTGCAATGTTTTGATAGATAAGAGCAGCTACTGTATAACTGTTTGAGATTGGTAGTGTACTGAGAAATGCTTGTGTTTGCTGTTGAAACTGACTGTAACTGTGCTATTCCAGGAGTATCACCATGGGATCTACTGCTACAGAAATTGAAGAATTGGAAAGCACCACTTTTAAGTATCTCACAGGAGAGCAGACTGAAAAAATGTGGCAGCGCCTGAAAGGAATGTAAGTAAGCTCCTGTTTGGGCTCTGATTTTTTTTCTCCCCTTCCTAAATTTGCCTATGAACATCACTAAATGTTGGTACTATCTGCTTTTGTGAGTTAATGTTACCTTTAGAATGATTTTCTCTTAAAGAATAAAACATGTCAATGTCAGTTAATAACTTGCTTACAAGATGGATAGTTTTTGTTCCTTTATATTTTATGTAAAGTAGGGTAACTTTGGGAATTCACTTCATGGCCTCTTTCATACATGCTGAATATGTTTAGATATGCTGAGGATTAACCAGAAAAGCTGCTTACCAAGGCACTTGCAGAAATAAAATTTCCTTCAGGTAAATAGAGTGATTACTAATTGGTCTTATTCTTCTGTGATCAGGTTTTGAGAATCAAGGACAGGATTAATATGATAGTAAATAATTATGCTCCATTATATTATTTTTCATCTTAATTAATATTTTATTAAGAAGAAAACTGCTTATGTGGTTAAAAATAGCAGCATCATTTCAAACTTATTGAAGACTTGTAGCTTTAAATGAAAGCATTCACTTCTGAGAGTAGAGAATTATGGTACAAAATAGAATACAATAAGCTGATCGAGAGTTGTGCTTACACATGAAATGTAAGTACCAGAGTAAAACTTTAATTGTGGCACTATTCACCTTCCTGTTTAGACAACACGCCCTTTCCATGCATGCTACCAACTCCTGTTTAGTGTTTAGGCACACTATGTTTATGTGTTTTCTTTTAATGTCATACTTTAACATTGAATTTAGTAATGTGAAAGACAAATATTTGCAGGATTTTAAATTTACTTAACATATTTTGAAATCTCAATAAAATATACTTGCTTTTCTATATTGACAGCTCAAGTGACATTAGGAAAAAGCATTCATTTCTCTAATACTTTATTTAATACCTTATAAAATGTAACTTCTGAGTAAATTCATCGTGACTTTTTGATATCAATGCATTTTTTAAAGAAGTAAAAATGATATCAAACTTTATGGCTAAAATTGCTCTCATTTTCTCCATGTAAAAATGAAATAATATATATCTATATCTATATCTATCTATATATATATATTTCAGTAGTGTTCTCCATCTCTTTACACTTTAAGTAATATGCAACATTACAGTGCCCTGCTATAATGACTAGGAAAAAATAACAAAAATAACAAAAAAATAACAAAAATAATGTGAAAAGGAAGCTATCTTTACATTTGATGAATTAAATATATGTGCTCAAGATCTATAAAAATTTATAAATTATATACTTTGGTGATATGGTTTTTCCAGGGGAATAATCGTGTAAAAGAAAATAGCAGCTTATACAATTAATTAGCAGAGATGAAAACTAAGCATTGGCAGTCCCTGATGATTCGCGTCCTAATCTAATGACTGGATGAACATCTGTACCGGAAAAATTATATATCATATTATGATGCATTTTAAAGTCTCCCTTTTCTGGCATGACATGTTTTGTAGCTCTTGTTTGTATTTGCTTGAATTTCTGATGTATGGCAGGGATATATGCACACATCTTTTAGAAATTTAAAGCAATTGTGTATTTATCTAACATTTTAGGACAAAGTTATATAATTTTCACTTTATATGTGCTCTCAAAGATAAATATATTACCTTATTTTAAGAAAGGGTGATAAAATCAATTGATAATAGATCTTTCTGATGATACTCAAAATTCATATAGGATTTAATAATCATTTTAATTAACTTTTTTGTCATTTGGGAAAAAACAGAGCTAGAATTTTTTAAAAAGTTGTGTTAAACTGATTGACAGGACTGATTACTTTTCCATCAAAGGAAGGAAGTTGCTTATTAGTATTATTACAATAACTTGTACTTGAGTTATTTACGGTATTCTAGGTTTAAAATTGTCAAAGTGAGAAACTCTAAATTTAAAATCTTTATGACTAATAATAACCACATTATTTAATTATGGTTTTTTGTATATCTGCCTTCATCCCAATGATATGAGGAACTCATTTCATTACTGAAATTATCTTGATTATTTAAAATATAATTTCACTTACATACAACTCAGATTATCAAAATAGCTGAAGCTAGAATTCTGGTTTTAAGTATCGACAGTTATAATTGTTCCAATAATAAAAGCTAACAAACAATTTTGCAACTATCTTTTTAGTTTGTAAAATAAATTTAGATATTACTAAAGTGATATTTGATTTTTAATTAATAAAACTTTACAGAAACAGATTTCTTTCAATTAATATTATTTTTCAATGGGTCTGCAGTATGCAGTTTTGCAATTAAATAAAAATGGAGATAAAAGTTAATATAAAATAAGGTATATTCAGAATAATGCATCTGAAACATAGAAAACATGCCCCACTATAGGAAGTTTACAAAAAACATATTTTGTAGACATTATCCTATAACATAATATACTGGAACACTTGTATTTTTGAGTCCATAGCAATACTTTATGATTCAATTTGGTAATGTTTGAAAATATTGTTGAACTAAATTAGAATAAAATTTTCTATAATTTTCATCAATTAATCTTTGCTTTTATTCACTGTATCAATACTCTGGAGGATCTTGGTGCTACTCCCATTGACTATCTGCAGATTATACGGATGGCTGTGTTCTAAGGCCCAAGTACTGGAAGTTACTCAGTCCAATAATGTGATGGGGGGCACCAGAGTCACACCTTGGTGCTCTGGGACTCCAGAACTGCACTTGGACAGGGTTCTTGGTGCCTGGACAGAGTCAGGTACATGCAAGACTAATCCCTGGAACTCACTGGACTCTGTTTAAATATCTTCATATTGGGACAGACACTAGTATAGTGATTAGGGCATGTACCTGGCAGGGATGTGATTTCTGGCACTATATAATTCCCTGAGAATCACTGGCTGCCCCAGGGAATAGCCAGAGCATAACCAACTGTAGCATATAGGTCCCTAACATCTATGGGGTGCCAGGGAATCCCCAAAACTAAAAACCACAGATAACATTGAGTCCTCTAGCCCTTGTGCTGAATTGATAGACCAGCTGACTATGAAACTTGCATCAAGGTTTGATTTACAAAACAGAAGACAAGTATGGCTTCAGGATACTGAGTTTGTGATAAATTTGTCACAAAATTGATAAGGAAGCAATCTTATGACAAAATAAATGAGTTCTTACTTAACTTGATAATTTCTATATCATTCTCCAAAGCAGCACATATATGAAGCCTGTATGCGTGATCAGAGGTAACTCTATGGAACGTTTAATAGTCTCAGTTCTAACCATTAAATGATTTACTACCCACTGTGTAGCCCTGTTTACATGTACAGATCACCAATTTTCTTGTCAAGTTCTGGAACTTAGATTTATAGTGATTTAATTTCAAATGTAAAGAAAAATGTCTATTTTTGTTAAGTGTTTTGAAGATAAACCTCAGCTCTCACGTTAAATGTATATGCAACTATTTTGAAAGATTAGAAATATTTATTAAAGTGTGTACTTGTAAAACTAATTTGAAGAAAACGGCATGAAACATGAAATCAAATTTGTTATTCATAATATTAGATAGGTATCAGTTTTTTACCTAGTTTTATTATTTATATAATCATAAACAATTTTTGCTATAAAATAAAGAATTTTATTATTTATAGAAATGGCATTGTTGAGTTAAAATACCACAGGGATTAAAGAAATAAATTGGAATAAGATATTTTCTAATACCACTTGTCATTTTGCTGAGGGACCATGGAAAGCTCAGATCAGATACCTTTATAGGCACAAGAGCTTGCATTAGAGCAGTGGAAAGAAGCACCAGAAAATCCAAGTATGAATAGTTAATAGTTAACATTGAGTGAGAAAAGATCTGAAGAAGATATGCGAGGTGATGTTAAGAATTCCTTGGAAGCAACCAATGTTGGTAGGGATGCAGTGGAAAAGGAACTTTTGTTCATTGTTGATGAGAATTCATCTGGCTAAGTTTCCTGTGGAAAACATCTCAGAAGAGAAAGAATTAAACTTCCATCTGATCCAGTGATTTTAGTTTTTAGCACCTATCCCCAAATCACAGAAACATTAATTAAAACAGATATATGTACATGTGACAGGACGTATGGAGATGTTATTGGTGCCCGCTAGAGCGAATTGATGAACAACAGGAAGACAAGCGAGTGATACAAGTGATGTGTATGCTTACTTTCATATTGCTTAATACAATATGGAAACAACCCAAATGTCCAAAGATAGATGAATGGATAAATAGTTGTGGCATATAATCACTATGGTTGATAATGCTGCTGTAAGTAAGATGAAGTTATGTAGTTTTCTGCAAAATGTTTAGAAGTGGAGGGTATTAGCTTAAGTGAAATAAGTCAGAGAAGTCAGAGGGAGGACAAACATAAGGTGATCTCATCTATTAGACATAGAATGATAGCACAGAGGAATAGGCTATCAAACAATGCAAACCTCTCATCTTGGATTGCCAAATTGATTACCGAGCAGTGGGGTAGGTGTCAAAGATCACATGGCAGGTGGAATAAGGACAGAATGGTGGTGTGGGTGCAACCCTATACATCAGAAGCATAAACTGTAACTGTTGGAACCATGATATCTGCCCAGTCAGAGAATAAAGTGAGCGATAGTGGCATGAGTTCAGAAGATGAAACTCAAAATTTTTCTTCATAACAAACATGCATTTCCGGAGGATAAGGTTTTGGTACATAGTTAAGTAAGCCAGAAAGACTGAATTCAACTTAATTCCTGAAACTGCAGATCTCTTAGAAAAGACAATGTACCTTCTATCTACATGGTGATGTCTATCAAACTTTCTATAAATTAAGAATTTCTTCTTTATTCTCTCAAAAAAGACAGAACTCCTAGATCTGTTGTTTTCCTACCTCCTTCTCCATTGTTCATAAATCAAATATTGCTTCTCTTTCTCTGTGAAAAACTGTGAAAGTGACAGACATGGAAGTTTTCTTTAGTGCAGTTTTCCTTCTGAAGGAAGTGTTAGAGCTGAGAATGCAGACACTGGTATTGCCCAAATGAATTTAGTAAACTTTTATTAAAACAGTTTATGTAAGAAATAGAGTGCAGAGCCTGCTAGACAAAAATACTCTCAAAACATTGGTATCATTATAACATCCTCACAATCTCCACTCTTGTGTAGATCACCTTTACTGAATGACTCTTTCATCTCCACGTTGATCAAAGTTTTGATACCATAAGTTTTTCTGTATGTAAAACAGACAGAAGTTACCTCTCTCATAGAAGAGGAAAGGGATCAATGCTTGTAAACTGTTTAGGACAGTGCTCAAAGTCAAGTGTGCTTAAATGTTATTGGTATTGTATGCAGAAGTAGAATTTTCTTTTCAGGAAACTTTTATATTAGAGTCAGAGGAGAGAAAAGGGATTTCAACGTGAGAAAAAGACTTTCTCTTAGCTCTTTGGATTAGTCTCATTGGGATCCCCTTTTCTCTTCTTGAAGCAGTTAAGCTTGGTTATATTTCCTGGGCAGGAGCAAGGATTATGTAAGAAGAGAGAGGTGAAATGAGCAATGAAGCAAACTGGCATTAAAATTGTGTTGATGGATTCAGGATTTAAAATCCAGCATCTAAGGTCAGACACCTTAGAATAGGTTGTAGGTTCCTGTAATTATGATGAACCAGAATAGGCTGATTTCCTGAGTCACCATGACTTGAAAATCCTTTTTGAAGTTTTCTCTTATCCCAGTTTGTGTCTGATTTACAACAGTGTTCACATAGAATTAATTATTGTGATTTTCTCATATTTCTTTCTTTTGGAGATTCATTTTAGAAATTGTCAAATTGCCATTATGTTATTAGACCTTTTAATTTTATTCTTACATATTTCAATCAGCTAATAAAATGCAAATATTTGAATAAGTCTAATTTCATGTGAAAGGGCTATGCTATATAGCTTTTTGGACATGAAAAACTGTTCATTAATGTCACTTAATAAATGCAGTGTTGAAGGCCCTTGAGAATCATAATATTTCACATATCTAGTATGAACAAGTATTATTAGAAGCAGTTAAATAAAATGAGACATCCCCTGTATGCTGACTTTTCCTGAGTTGTTTAAACATATTTTATTTTGTGTTTTATAGAATCCATAAAAATAAATTTTTTATTTAATAGGCCCAGGATATGCTCAGTGCAGATAATTTATGATAAAATAATTTTATTTATATTTACTCAAAGTTATAGTGAGTATTATGTTGTAGAAAAATCTCTAAGTACTTGTATATATTGAACAAAATTAGAGGTCAAAGTTGGTTATTTTCTAGAAGCATAGAGTTTGTATGAATTTGTACAAATGATTTGTAGAATGCTGTACAGGAATCAGAACAAAATTGAGGGCGATTTCTTATGTAGAAAGCAAGTTTGTAGAATAATTCGCTTAAAACTTGGCTTTTAAATCCTTGATTTAGAATAAAATTGTATAATTTTCAGCAAGATAAAATACTGAACTTTATTTTAATCAGATTAGCTTAAATATTAAACATTACATTATAGTTATATATTGCAGTGTTAATCATACTTTTGTAGTTCTTTTGTGCTTTTGAATTTCTAGATGATTTGTTTTTTGATCTTCATTCAAGATAATGATCCATAGTTTCTCTGATGAGAAAACTCAATATCAAAGACATGAAATGACTTGGTCACTAATTACCAATTAGTGAGGTAGGGTTAGATTTTTAGATTTGTGTCTATTCCATTTAACAATACTAGATAATTCCACTTATCACTCAAGACACTATAAAGTGTGATATTTTTCAGGAGTTAAAAACTGTTCTCTGATTTGATTTTTTCTACAAACCTGCCATCTGTTTGCTTAGTTCTGCATACTCAAATCGAAATATCAAAGGGAATTATCACTTGGCATATGCTTAAGATGTGAGAAACTCCCTAGTTCTATTTATCTCCTTTGAGATATGCACTACTATTATTTAATTCATTATGTAAACAATGATCCTAGCTAGCATTTGCAAAGGTACTTGATATTTTTTTCTAAACTGTTTTTTCTCCCTTAGAGCTTGGTTCCTTAAATTATGCTCTAATTTATTTGGCCTTTGAAAACTCTGCGTAGTAGATCTGCATGTATATCTGTGAAAATTCTTACTTATTCATTCAATAAAGCCAGGAGTTTGAATGATTAGTTTATTCTTGCTACAATTCCTCTTTTCTTCTTGTAAGAAAGAATTTCAAACATGCAATAAGGTTTCTTCTCTGCAGAAAGGTAAGTAGTCTTTTATTGAATTTAGAAATGTGATAAAAACGGAGTTTATCCAACAGAGGAACATTAAACTGCTTACAGGAACACAGCGATTTCTTCATTCACTCTAAAACTGAATTTGAAGATGGTTATAAGAGGGTTAAGGAGTTACTCTCTGGCTTGAAATTCTCAAAATCATCATGCTGAGTGCAGTCAGATGGAGATGGACAAATACAGAATGACCTCTTTCACATGTGGAATATAAAGAAGCATAGCAAGGGAATAACATATGGCCAGTGGCGACAGAGCCTAAGTGTTGGCCTACAGAATAGGGTTTGCCAAGAAGGTGGCATATGTGTGGGACTGAGGGGTGGAGAAAGGAGGTGACGTTGGTGGAGGGACTCTGACTGTGGGTGTGGGATGGAACATTTTAGGCCTGAAACGGTTATAATATTATTGTAAATCATGATACTACATTTTAAAGAATTCATCTTATTTTTTTTTTGGTGGGGAACACACCTAGTGATGCTCATGGCTCTATACCCAGGCATCACTCCTGGCAGGGCATAGGAGACCATATGGTATGCCAAGGAGAAGACCCAGTTGGCTGTGTATAAGGAAAGTACCCTATTCACTGGACTTTCTCTCCTGCATAAGTATTTTTTTAATTAAACAAAAGTAGGGGCGGGGCCCCGCGGGGGGCATCTGCCTTGCAGCAGTCAACCCGGTCGACCCGGCACCCAAGGCCCCCCAACCGCCAGGAGTGATTCCTGAGCGAGCCAGAGTAACCCCTGGGCACCGGGGACCCAAAAAAAAATAAAAAAATAAAAAATAAACAAAAAGTAAAATAAAACTCTCATCCATTGTTGGTGGGAATGTCGACTGGTACAGCCTTTTTTGGAAAACAATATGGACATTTCTCCAAAGACTAGAATATTGAGCTCCCATTTGACCCAGCCATATCATTCCTGAGAATATATCCTGGGAAGCCAAAAACACACAATAGGCACACCATCTGCACTTTTATGTTCATATCAGCACTATTCACACTAGCCAGAATCTGGAAACAACCAGAGTACCCGAGAACAGATGACTAGATAAAGAAACTTTTGGTACATCTACACAATGGAATACCATGCAGCTTTTAGGAAAAATGAAGTTATGAATTTTGCCTATAAATAGATGGACATGGAGAGGACCATGTTGAATGAAATTAGCCAGAAGGAAAAAGACAAATATAGAATGACTGCATTTATTTGCATTATTAATATATATAATCTCCATATATGTATATATGTACATACATACATATATATAATGATACCAATATCCAAGGTTAGGTGAAACATGGACCAGGAGTTCTTGTCAAATGTGGAATCTACCACAAACGTGTGGGAGTCAGAGGTTAGGTAAGACAGATAAGGGAACAGTGTGCTAATAATTGTCGAAAGTGCTATTACCTACATAGAACTGAGTATTAAATACAGGCAAAAAGATACACATGATAACCTCTAAATGTATGTATTGCAGTCCATCATGTGTAAGAGAAGGAAGAAAGAGAGAGACAGAGAGAGAGAAAGAGAGAAAAGAGGTAAAGAACTTACCATAGAGGCAGGCTAGGAAGGGGGAGGGAATCAGGGACACTGATAGTGGTGAGAAATGGGCACTGGTGGACGGATGGGTGCTGGAACACTGTATGACCGAAACCCAAACATGAACATCTTTGCAATTGTATAGCTCACAGTGGTATATAAAATATTAAAAAAAGGAAAAAAAATTGTCAAGATCTCCAGTATCTCTGACTGGCTGTGATATAAAAATTTCCTTCCACTTAATACTATGATCTTGAGTAAAACTCTGGTATAACACATCAAGGTTCAGAAATTCTTCTACACTGTATTTTCAAAAAATTCTTCTACACTAATTCTTATTGTTGCATATGACCCAACCTGTTTGTGACTTTACGTATTCTCTCATAGATAATTTCTCTCATATTGATTCAGAATTTGGTGATAAAAACTTGCCTTGGCTAATGGATTTTTATCAAAGATGATGTAATGAAGGCTTAGAAATTCTTTATGCATTATGGTTTACTTTCCTTTGCTATTCTTTTGTTTGTTTTCTTTTGTTTTGAGGTGACATTCAGGTCTTACTTCTGGTTCTTCATTAAGGGATTGGCATGACTCTGGGGTTCCTATGTCGTGATGGGGGTAAAGCTTGGTTGGCTGTGTGAAAGGTAAATGCCCTACCAGAATACTGTGTGTCTCTGATCCCTTTGCTTTGCTATTATTTGAAATGATTATACTAGTATGGAAGTCTTGTCAAGCCTCTGGAAGGTACCATGTGGTATAGCTATAGACTCTTCTGGTTGAGACCCTTCTAGAGTAAACTGATCTCAATCTGAATTGTGAGCAAGATAATTCTAAATTTACCAACTTTCTCAAAATGAGAAATAAATGCTCTCTGTTTTCAGCCCTGAAGTTTGCTTTGATTTATTGCACTCAAGCTGTCTATTAATATACTCAAATCAACTTAAATCTCCCAACTTTCTACAAAGCTTTTTGGCTTTTCAATTTTTCCTCATTATCATCCTTCTACTTTTACTCTTATAATCTATTATTACGGCAGACCCTGCAAGCTTCTGGTGTCGTGTTTGATATGCCAAAAACCAGTAACAATTATAGACGACATTCCCATGACCTGAAGGAATGCTTTGAGACTCTTTGTGTTCCTGGAGTGAGCAGATGCCCTTGGGCTACACTAATATGTGACAGGACATATGGAGATGTTACTGGTGCCTGCTAGAGCAAATCAATGAACAGTGGGAAGACAAGTTATACAAGTGAATCTATTATTCTTTATTTGAACCAATCAAATTTAGCATGCATTTTATATCTAATGAAAATAAAATTTTCATTGTCCTCTTTTCAGAAATTCAGCCCAACATTACTCTCCTTCACTTATTTCCAACAATAACTCATAGAGTATTTCTTCCAATCAATTTTCCCTCAGTAAACTGAGTACATACATTCTGTTGCTCTTACTTTGCTGTGAAAAATATAATTTCCTATCAAATAGAAATAAAAACAAAACATAGAGTAAGCAGTGGAATTGCATAGTTGCATTGAGGAGATGTTTCATATTCTGTTACCCTGGCAACAGCATCTGGAAAGTCTAGGGCTCCCCACACATCTTGTTGCCCTGACAACAGGTCAGGCAGGGCATGAGAAGGCCCAGTTCCCACTCTTCTAGCCCTATTGTTTGAAATCACAAAGAAAAAGGAGAACACAATTTTGCATCTTGTTCCTCCCCACCTACATATCTTTTCTATTGTCTAAATCATTTGTAAATGTAGGAAGGTAATAAAAAGGATGGCCTCATTAAAAAATTCATAAGCTCTGAAATGTTTGCTAATTTTTAATTGAGCCAAAAGCATAAATAATAGAAACATTTGAGAGAAAGGAAATCAAAGTAGTAAGACCGTATATAATAATGATGATTGATAATAAATGATACAGTGGTTATGAGCTGAACTGCGTTAACATATATCAATTATTTATTTTGATTAAACAGCTATTTTTAGGACATTAATCTGGGAAAGTCACTTTTGTGAAATTGTTGATTATTTGATTACCTCTTTTACAAGTAGATTGTCAAAGTCAATCTACTATCATAAAATGATATCATAAGATTATAAAACATTTGTCAATTTAACTTCTCTGTATAAAATTTCTTGTTTTCATTTGTACTTGGTTTTAACTTTTTCTGATTATATATATTTTTTTCCCTCATTCCAAGAAAGCAATCTGGTCAATTAAAAAATACCTCCACTCTATGTTCTTTAAGCAATTGATTTCATTTTATAAACTATTTTATACATTTATTTTTTGACAAGACATAATACTATGGCATTATGAAGTAGTAGCAACTCAAAACTTATACTTTCATTAGTTCTTCTATTACTAACCGCTAAGTGTCCTGTAAATTAAAATAAAATCTTTCAAGTTCTCTTTATTTTTAGATGGTAATGGGGGAACAGTATGAGCAATTTTAATACCACTTAACTTTCCTTCCTTCCTTCCTTCCTTCCTTCCTTCCTTCCTTCCTTCCTTCCTTCCTTCCTTCCTTCCTTCCTTCCTTCCTTCCTTCCTTCCTTCCTTCCTTCCTTCCTTCCTTCCTTCCTTTCCTCCCTCCTTCCTTCATCCTTCTTTCCTTCCTCCTTCCTTCCTTCTTTGTTCCTTCTTTCCTTCCTTCCATTCTTCCCTCCCTCCTTCCCTCCTTCCTTCCTTCCTTCCTTCCTTTCTTCCTTCCTTCCTTCCTCCCTCCCTCCTCCCTTCCTCCTTCCTTCCTTCCTTCCTCCTTTCCTTCCTTCCTCCTTCCTTCCTTCCTTCCTTCCTTCCTTCCATCCTTCCTTCTTCTTCCTCCTTTGTTAATTCCTTCCTTCCTTCTTCCTTCCTCCCTCCCTCCCTCCTTCTTTCTTCTTTCTTTCTTTCTTTCTTTCTTTCTTTTCTTTCTTTCTTTTCTTTCTTTCTTTCTTTCTTTCTTTCTTTCTTTCTTTTTCTTTCTTTCTTTCTTTCTTTTCTTTCTTTTTTCTTTCTTTCTTTCTTTCTTTCTTTCTTTCTTTCTTTCTTTTCTTTCTTTCTTTCTTTCTCTCATTCTTTCTTTCTTTCATTCTTTCTTCCGTTCTTTCTTTCGTTCTTTGTTCCTTCTTTCATTCTTTTCTTTCTTTCTTTCTTTTGTTCTTTCCTTCTTTTTCTGAAAACAAATCTGCATTTGAGTCAAGTGAAAAATCAATATGGACAGGTGAAGAGAAACATTTTTCATGATTATAATCATGGAAAGGCTAAATATCTAAGAGACCAGGTGGAAAGTTAGAAACTGATTAACAATGATTTAACATGCTTAGATACAGAGAAAAAAACTGATCATTTGAGAATAGATTAGGCAAAACACAATCTAAATTTTCTTCCTTTACTGTTATCTTTCTTCTGATTATTATACTTACCAGATAATCCTCCTTCCTCTGAAATCACAAGAGGAAAGAATTAGAATTCAACCTATTTTAAGTGGTATCCTCAGTGAACTTTGGATGAAATGAGAACTTAAATATAAGTCAACAGAGCAAAAACCAATAACCTGGAAGAATGCAATTTTGCATTCATTGACTCTCTGGTAAAGTTATAGTTGTAGAGCTGGCGAGACATCCCAGAGGCATGATATACAGGCTTGCTTGTATAAGACCTAGTTCAATCCCAGGCTCTGAATGTCCTCCTAGGGCCTGTGAGGTGTATCCTTGTTGATAGTCAGCTTTTGGCTAGAGATGTCCTTGGGACTCCTGAACACTGCTTGTGAGTGACACCCACACATGCGTCCTCTGCCTCTCACCAGTTCCCTGCAAAGAATAACAAGCTAGAGTTGCTTAGCAGCAACATAAATTCAGGATAGCAGCATTTGTGGGAATATTTAAGTTCTTTCTGACAAAGGGTGAAAATAAGATATTAGAATCTGTCCAGTAGAGATTATTTGGAATGTGACTATATCATGAACAAAACAATAAAGCAAAACAAAATCAGGAAGGAGAGATAGTATAGTGGTAAGGAACTTGCATGGCAAGCTTCCTACCTGTATTTATTCTGGCAGCATACATGAGCTTGAGCACTGCCCGAACTGATTTTTTGAGACCAGAGCCAGGAGTAAACACTATATCTCATTTTCACCCCTTTTCAGAAAGAACTTAAATATTCCCACAATAATAATAATACAGTTAAAGTATTAGAGACTCACAGACATGGGGCAGAGCTGCTACTGGTTCTCCCTGTGCCCAGACGCTCATGAGGCTCCCTGGAGGGATGGCAGGTTCTAGCCCTGTCCTGCCACCCCAGCAGAGCCTCACAACAAGCCAGACGACCCCCACTCCATGAGGGCCTCCATTTTTCACATCCAGACTTCCCCCTCATCAGAACTCCACGCAGCAGACCAGCCTATCACAGCCAGGCTTGAGCGGCTGCTTGCAGCCACATGGTTCATCGATAAATGCTGGATTTAGAGATGACACAAGAGTATGCTACCCGCACGGCAGAGCCTGGCAAGCTACCTGTGTCGTATTTGAAATGCCAGATACCAGTAAAATTATAGACCTCATTCCCATAACCTGATGGAATGGTTTGAGGCTCTTTATGTTCCTGGAGCAAGCAGGTGCCCTTGGGCTCTACTTACTTGCATGAGACAGGTCATATGGAGATGTTACTGGTGCCCGCTCAAGCAAATTGATGATGAATGGGAGGACAGGACAGTGATACAGTTGAAGTGTTGAAGTACTATGTTTGGCACAAATTAAAGACCCCAGAATGGTTCTCTTACTTCAAATTAATTTTGTGGCATAAGTATATGTAAGAATGTGTCTATTTTCAAGTTGTCTCCTGCCAAATGTAAAATTGAGGTAAAATCTTTCTTCAGCTAACTTTATGACTAGGATACAGCAGACTCAAGAGTAGTTCAGTGACTCAACATCCTACTCAAAGATTCTAACTTCTTGGGCTGGAGAAATAGCACAGTGGGTAAGGCGTTTGTCTTGCACGACAGTGGGTAAGGCGTTTACCTTGCGCACGGCCAACCGGGTTTGATCCCCGGCATCCCGTATGGTACCCCTAGCACCACCAGGAGTAATTCCTGAGCAAAGAGCAGGAGTAACCCCTGAGCATTTGACACAAAAAAGCAAAAAAAAAAAAAGATTCTAACTTCTGAAATCCCAAGTCACTCATACCCCAAGGAATGTCAGACTTATGTTTCACTCGAAGGTTGACGATTAGAACTATACTGAGAACATCTTTTTGTGAATATTCTGGCCTCATGTAGGCTTGAAACTCAAGGAATTCTTGGTGTCTGAAGACTGCTGTGTATCCTCTGATCTGTTTAGACTGCTATGAGTAGACTGAAAACAAGCTGATGGAATTTGGATGTAATCAAGATAGATCCTCTAATACTAGCTCCCAGTCTATACCTGCTTGTCCAGTAATGAGTTAAAGACTAATGAATTCCCTCTGTATAGATCCTCAAACAAAAATAATTATGAAAATTGATGATATAATTAAGTAATTTTAGTATTTCTTGATATTTTATGGGGGTCATACCCTGCGATGCTCAGGTGCTACTCCTGACTCTACGCTCAGGAATTGCTCCTAGTGGGGCTAGCAGGACCATATGGGGTGCCAAGGATCAAACCAGTTGGCCCTGTGTAAGGCAAAGGTCCTACCCACTGTACTATTGCTCTGGTCCAAAACTCTTGATTTTTATGTCTTAGGTATGTGATGAAGCTAAAACTAAAGCCATTATTTTCAAATAGTCATTTAATATATTTATTTCTGACCTCATTTTGTCACATACATTTTTATTAGAGCTAAGTATCTGCAAAGTATTATTAATAATGCCTTTGGAAAAGAGAAATTCACTCTACATACTATTATCATGCATTAAGGTATCACTTGTGCCTATTGACACAGAATGTTACTAAGCAAAGTTTACAGCTAGCATATGAATATACAGTTAAAGTACTAAAATATTCTTGAGATTAGTGTCCAATTTATTCTATACATTTTTCCTCATTTTACTCTATCAATTTAACAATTTTTTTCCTTATCACAAATATTTTGTTTTCTAAATATGAAATGATCAAACACAATTTCTAAGTATTAAATGGTCAATAAAGGTTTGCCCCTATTTTTAATATTCTTTTAATTTTTCTAATTCTAGGGTAAATTATCCCATTATTCAAAGAGCACTAAGGAAACAAAAGTAACATTGAATGATATTAGGGCATGCTGGATTTAGAAATATGTTGTCATGTAATCTTATACTCCCAAGAAAGAGAATGATTTAACATTTAGAAATAGAGAAATTTAAAATAAAACCCTTCTAGTTAAACTCAGATTGTTTTCTTACATATATTTCTAATGGGCATGAGGGTAATCACAACTTTGCATAGTGTAAATCTAAGCTCTGGCAATTGTAGTCACTGATTAAAATTATTTTAAAAATGAGAGCTATGTTTTTCTTATACCTTTTGGCCATCTGCTTGTCTTATTTATGGAAGTTTCTGTTCATTTCTTTTCCACTTAGAATATGATGGGCTTGGTTTATTTTTTTCTTATAAAGTCACCAGTGCCTTATATACCTTAGCAAGCCTTTCTCAAATGAGTGGTGGGCGAATATCCTCTCCCAGTCTGCACAATGTCTTTTTATACTGGTCTTTGTTTTCTTTGCTATGCAGCAGCTTCTTAATTTGATGTATTCCTATTTGTTTATCTTTGCTTCTGTTAGCTGGGACAGTAGCATCAAATCAATTTAGGATCAATGACATGAACTGTTTAACTATGGTTTCCTCAATATAATCATGGGATCAGGTTTGATATAACTTAGTATCAAGGTCTTTAATCCAGTTTGATTAGACTTTTGTGCATGAGTTAGAAAGGGGTCAAGTTCTCTCTCTCTCTCTCTCTCTCTCTCTCTCTTTTGCATCAACCCTGGGAGACCAAAACTTTATTTAGAAAAGGCATTTACACTCCTATGTTCATTGTAGCACTTTCACAATAGAGAAAATCTGGAAGCAAACAAAGGATAGACAACCGATAAAGATAGCACATATACATAATGGAATACTACTCAGCTTTAAGCAATTTGCTGCTTTGTGGATGGATATGGATAGTCTGAAGCTGAGTGAATTTAATTAGAAGCAGAGGAACAGACAGAGTAATCTCTTTCATAAGTGGGATATAAGGAAGCATAGGGGATAACAAATGCCTCAAATTGACAAAAAAACAGAAATAGTTTTCAATAAAAACAATAAAAAACATACTGCAGGAAGGGGGTTAAAGGTGCACTGTGTCAATGGTGATAGAAACTGACATTCTTGTAGAAGGTGCAGTGATATAATGTTTTATGCATGAAAACCATGATCCTCTCTAGTTAATTTTATTTTTTTCAGTGAAATAAAATATGAGGCTGTTGCTGAAAAGAGGGAGCAGATATTTGAGAAGACCTGAAGCTCTTCTCAGGGAGAAGTATGACTAAAGAAATAAAGTGGAATTTGAGGGCAGTGCCAAGTATCCATTTGCCAACATATGTTTAAAGTGAGATCAGTCTTCATAATTTTGTGCTCCCCATCCTCCACTCCATTCACTTTGCTTTATTCTATGCAGGCTCAGAACGCATTCAGAACAGGTTTTAGAGTTTGCATTTTCCCAGAAAACAGAACTAGAATGTGGAAATGGGTAGGGGGGTCTTTTTGTAATTGATTTATTAATAATGGAACTAATATCAGTGTTTCATACTTGCAGGACTTCTATATCATATACACTGCCAGAGTGCCAGCATCCCTTCATTGTCTCATTGTCGTTATTCCCACCCCAACTTCCACAGCACTCTCAGATCATAGGTCTATCTACTAACTGTTTCCCCAGAAAAATAAAATTATAATGACAAATATGTACAGGCTTTCTTTAAGCTTTCTGGTAAGCAGAGAATTGTGGAAAGGAGCGGGTATGATAACCTGTGAAAAAGTTGGTTAGGTCAACAGATTGGAGGTAGAAAGGGGGATAAAGAACTTCTGGAATGGGATGCCAGAAATGCGACATTGGCTTCTCTCTTGGGTGGTGCTCTGACGGGCTGTGGAATTTGGACACTAAAAATGGCTGCCCTCGTGGTGCAAGGGTTTCTCTGGCTTCTTCTGAGGTTCTGTTGGGGTGGCTGGTCAGGTCCACTAGGACCCCCCCCCCCCCATCCTGGATGCCTCATGATCAGCCCAGCATAGGGAGAACTGGTAGCAGCTCTGCCCCAGGTAACTGTGCCTCTGGATCGTGGCTGACAACCTGGGAGAAGTTCACGGGAATGTCCACCGGGCCTCCTGGACAGGACAGAGGTGGGGGAAGGGACCCCAATTCCATCTCCACAGAAGCACAGTGACTTTAGCTGCCGAGACCAGCATACCTGGGCTTGAAATAGGCTTCTCTCTAGGGTGGGACTCCATTAAGGGCTTTAATATGTCAGGCACCCTGAGCACTGCTGGGATGCTGTGTGGGCAACACATGTCTAGTTCTTTTGAGCCCAGGGGTTGGAGCAGTAGATTCTCTTCCCTTCATCATTCATTCAGGCTGGTATGAAATAGGATGGTAACATAATATGTGTTAGAAGAGGTGCATGAAGCTGTCTGGGGAATGGGATTCTGGCTCTCACACGTGTGGAAGTGATCAAGGACAGGTTCCTCACACTGCTGGCTGAAGGATAAGCAGAGAGGAAGGTGACCAGAGGGCTAGCGGAAGGGTGCCTCAGGCCGATGGACCAGCATGCCCAGTGGCCTGGTTGGAGGCAGCGAGCTGCCTCGGGCTGGAATTTGCTGCCGTGGTTGGTTGAATTATTATAATTAAAAAGTCACACACACATAGACACACTTGCATTTGTATAAAATAAGAATGTTTATGCAATTTGGATTCAACAAAAATTTCACATATTTACTTTCAAATCATATTTACTTTCAAAAATTAATTTTCATTTTGGTCAAAGTAACCAAATAGTACCACAAGCACAGGTAACTATATATAATATCATGCTCACGTGGCATAAAGAAGAATAAAGTTAAAGTTCATACTGATTTTTATCACAGTGTCTTTATGTGATAGAGAATTTGATGAGTCATGAGATTTAGCAACTGTAAATTGTAAAAGCCATTTATGGATTGACTTATCTATTTCTTCCCCCAGGATATTGAAATTTATGTTTTTGTATAATTAACTAACTGGGGTAAACATGAATATAAAAACAATTATTCATTACAATCTTTGCTGTTTATTTTACTTTGCACTGCACCATTGATCTTATCTGAGGTTTATGAGAGGAAGTTTATTCAGAATAATTTCTGCCATTTTAGATTTCGATGGGGTATCTCCATATCCCCATGTGCATTTTATGTTTGTTTGACCTGAATTTCCTTCTCACTTCCTATAGATCTTCCATCCTGATTTTCTTCACTTTGAGTGTTGGCCTGAATATGACTGAAATTGACGGTTGCTTATATTGCTATAAAAGCTGTGCCTGAAAGTCTGAAAATGCCAATCATATTCTATGATTAGGTCTCTTAGATAACTGTCAATATGACTTCCTTGAGATTGCCCCCTGTATATTATAAATCATATTTACTTTCAGAAATTAATTTTCATTTTGGTCAGAGTAACCAAATAGTACCACAAGCACAGGAATTTTCACTCGAGGTCTGTTTTCTGAGACATTAACTTTTGGTCTTTCCTTTCTATTGTCTGTATTTTCAAATCACATTTTTTCTTGTGAAAAGTTTCCTGATTTAGTTAATTTAAGCATAATCTACTGACTACATATAGTAGTAGGTGAAATTTTATCACCTTTAGACTAAACTTTAAGCATTTTGCCAAAGCTTATCCTGCCAAAGCTTATTCTCCTCCCTACTTGTGGTGTTATTCTGTTACCATCTTAGTGAATCAATACTTGGCATTCTTAGCATTATAGCTGAGTTCTCTAACTCTCACCAAGGAATGAAATATTAAAATGCTTATTTGTAGAGTACCACCACTGTTTTTTCTTGGAATTGATAAATGTCTCATTTTAATTGAGTTTGTTGTCCACTACCTGTCACCAATTTTTTTCCAAGTTCTCAAAAGAATTGTAAAACACTATTCAATATATCCTCTACATTTAAAGAATATCATATACTTTCTCATGTCCCATTCTTTTCTTTGGGAAAAATTGGTCTTTGATCCTTCCACCAAAGGATCATTTGGGATTCTCTAAGCCTGAGACACAGTCATCTCTGGAGGATAGCTTTATCTGGGAAGTCCCTGCAACACCCTCAGAAATTGCCTCTGTGGTTTTCTGGCTTCCATTATCTGTTCAGTGTCAGTTAGAGGTAAATTCTTTTGTAGTTAACATATGCATAAAAACATATATTTATTCTATTTTGATAGTTTCATTGACTCTGAAATGAGTTTATTGATCCTTAAAGTTTGGAAAGTATTATTTTACTCTCTTTTAGTATTGCTACCAAGAAGTTTGGTGCCGTTAATCTCTGATATTTTTGTGATTCAAAAACTTATTCCATACCTTTTCTTCTGAAATTTTATAATAAATGTGTGATGACAATTTTGTTCCCTAAAATTGGTCAGTTCCTTTAATTCTGAAGTGTTCTTCATGGTCTCAGAGAAATTTTCCATCATTTAATTTATCAATTTTCTTCCTACTCTTTTAAAAACTTCTTTCTGGGACTTTTATGCTTTTCTTTCCAAAGTGAGTCTCAGTTACAATTTTTTGTTTGTTTCCACGTCTTTTAAATCAAAAACTTTATTATTCTCTTTTAGCCTCTTTAAGACTTTTCAAGATCCAAAATTCATTCTAGTTTTATTGATTATTATTTTAGCATCTATTCTTTTGTTGTGCATATAATTTTTTATAAATCTGAATTTTTTTATTTGTTATGTTGACTTTACTAGAGAATTGCTACTTTGTTTCACTTTGTCTTTCCACTAAGATCCTTTGTGTTCTTTTTAGCTGTTTGTAAAAGAAAACCAAAATGAAGTTGAACAATCTTAAATTAAAGAACCATTTTCTTGGGCCGGAGAGATAGCCCAGCGGGTAGGGTGTTTGCCTTGCATGTGGCTGGCCCAATGCCGGCCGGGTTCGATCCCCCGCATCCCATATGGTCCCCCGGGCACTGCCAGGAGTGATTCCTGAGTGCAGAGCCAGGGAGAAACTCCTGAGCATTGCCGGGTGTGACCCAAAAAGCAAAAAAAAAAAATTTCTTTTGGGGGCCTCACTCAGTTGGACTGAGAGGTCCTGATTCTGTGCCCAGGGACCATTCCTAAAGGCACGCCGGTACTGTATGTGGTTTCAAAGATCAAACCCGTTGGCTGTGTGCAAGGCAAGTGCCTTACCTGCTGCTGCACCATCCCACTGGCCCCGGGTTGGACAATTTCAATGTTTTAAAAGTTTTATAAAAGCGTTTTATCAGTAACTTGGTGAAACATGGATCAGGAGGTCTTGTCAAAGGTGGAAATTACCACAAATGTATGGGAGTCAGAGGTTAGGTAAAACGGAGAAGGGAATACTGTGCTAATAATTGTTGAAAGTGCTAATACCAACCCAGAACTGAGCATTAAATACAGGCAAAAGATACACAGGATAACTTCTCATGTGTAGTATCCCACCCGCACGGCAGAGCCTGGCAAGCTATATTTGACATGCCAAATACCTGTAACAATTATAGACCTCATTCCCATGACCTGATGGAATGATTTGAGGCTCTTTATGTTCCTGGAGCGGGATGATGCCCTTGGGGTATCTCGCATGTGACAGGACGTATTGAGGTATTTCTGGTGCTGGCTCGAGGAAATCGGTGATATATGGAAAGACAGTGATACAGTGATAAAGTATCAGTATCTGGAGGCCATTGTTACTTTTTTTCAGAGTGGAAAATATTCTAATATCTTGTGTAGGGCATTAAAATTGTGTTACTCCATGTTAAAATATTCATTATGTAAATTTTTTAGTTGTCTTTTAAAAATATAATCTACTTTTCTCACTTCTGTGATTGGTTAAATCTACCTGTAGTCATGTGGGACTCATTGATTCTAGGGACTGAAGAAAATGAACATTTCCCGCTCTTAGGTAGGCTTCTAACTGCAGATCACAGACCTTTCCTCATACTTCATTCTTTAAAGGCCTCAAGACTTTTGTATAGAATCTACTGGACATTTTTTAAATATACATTTTTTTTCTAGTGAAGCAAAAAAAGTTTTAAGCTGAAACTTATTTTAAAAGATGAGAAGAGAGATGTGAGAGGAGAGAGATAGAAAGAGAAAGAGAGAAATAGAGAAATACATGTTTAAGAGAAAACACTGGCTTCTCTAAAGTGGAAGTAGGCAGCAAAGAAACTTAGTTGCATGGAGACATGCAAGTAAGATATGTCTTGATGTTGAAGAGCAAGCCCTAAATGGACTTTTGTTTATTTGTTTTAGTTTTTAGTCACACCCAGCAATGCTCAGGGTTTCTCCTGGCTCAGTACTCAGAAATCAGTCCTGGCAGAGCTCTAGGACTATATGGGAAACTGGGGATCAAATCCCATTGCCAACTAGTAAGGCAAATGCCCCACCCATTGTCCTATAGGTACATTTTTAAAGGAGAACATAATCACTGACTTAAAGAAGTATTTTCTGATTGTAAAATTGCTATTCTGTTATCATTGTTCAAATTCCGGCATAAATACTGCATGGCAAAATATAGTGCAGAAAGTCCTCTAGCTTCTGTAAGTAAGGGGCCAGGTTTTGTCTTTACAGTACAAAGAATTCCTTGGCTAATTGTAAGGTAATTGTTTTGTTTTGCTCCCTGTTAATGGTTTCTCCCCTTTGGGGCTTGTAGTTTTTGCATTGAGTAGAATGGAGGTAGGCAGCAGAGGTGTTTTAAATAATAAAGAAAATGTGTTTGAAACAACCTGTTGGTTTTCTTGTCAGCAGTGAACACAATAAAACCTGCTTTGTGTTGTCCTGAACTCATACTGAGCCTAGAGATCTCACAATTCCCCTCCTGGCAGAATATGAGTGCTTAATAACTTTTTGTACATAATTAGATGTGCCTGAGGCTTCAAGTCATGTATTAAAGATCAGCTTTCACAGTGGTACAGATATGAATTTGTATAATATTTGTAATGGTAAATATAAATTTCAGCCTTTATCACCCCCTTTTTTATTTTCTCGGACCCTCCTCCTAATACTGCAATACTTGGGTTTTCCACCGCACTGCCATTATTTCTTTACCCTGATTCTTGACTTTCTCTTTGCTCTCATGTCCACCATATTGTCCAATCCCGGTTCATTATTATCCCTTGCTAGCATATTCAATAACTTCCTTATCTCCTATAAAGTTTCCAGAAAAGTTTTCTTTCTGCTCAGATCACACCCATTGATGAACATGTCACGCTTGCACTCATAACCCGAATGTGTCTGGAGAACAATGTAGTACCATGAGAGCTGATTTTTAATACATAACTTGAAACCTCAAAGGCACCCTAATTATGCCTCCAGATTCACTGTGTTCCCAATAACTGTGGATTATTATTTTAAGGTTCTGAATCCTCAAAGTACAAATATTTCCTTTCGCTTTACTTTCTACTTTATTGAATAAATGGAAGACTCAGAGGAGCCCTCCCCCACTGGCTCTGCCCTAGAGTACTCTGTCTTCCCTTCTGCATAATCAATGGCTCTTCAGGGTTCCTTTCTAAGACTGCCCTCTTACTTGTATACTAAAGTGTTACTGTGGTTCTAGGATTTTTTCTCATAATTATGCTTGCTTCCATTGCATTTTCCTTCTTTTTCACCTGTGATTCACATTAGTCTAGAAGTAAATCGTAATATTGCCAAATTAAAAGAAAAAAATCTGTGGCTGAAGAGAAACCGTAGCAGGTAAGATGCTTGCCCTGCATGTATGCAACCTGCGCTCTATCCCTGGCATCTCATGTGGTCCTCTGAGCACAGCCAGGAGTGCAGCTAGGAGTAACCTCTGAGGATTGCACAGTGTGGCCCCAAAACAAAGCAAAATAAAATTAAAAAAGTAGAATCTTTCGTTACTAATCATTTTCAATCTTAGTCAAAATTCCCCTGTATAATGAAACCTATCAAAAGTAGACACTTTGTTGTAGACAAACCGTTTAGCGTATTGTTTCACCCTTTTCTACTTTAATTTTCTTTAGATTCACTTTAATAGTGTTTCCCCCTTTCATCTGCTGTTGTTCTTATGATGACCTGGGGCGTGCACATAGGTGTGGTGCTTGTATATGCCTGGTTGAACTGTGCTAAAAATCAAACACTTTGTTTTGGCTCTGGTGATCCCAAGAAGCACAGTTCAACCAGGCATATACAAACACCACACCTATGTGTATGGCCCCAGGTCATCATGTGAAACTCTTCAGATAATCGAACTAGCAGCCTTTTACCTGCTGGGCAGGTGCTCTGGAGATATCTCTGGACCCATTGTAATAAAATTTTGTAAGTCTGTTTTCCACTCAGCCTGTTTTTGTCAAAAGTTGCCTGCATATATTTCATGGGCTTAATGTTCTTTTTTTGAAGCCTTAGTGCTCTAAGAATACACTATTTTTGTTCTTTGTCTACTGACTGTTCAATTTTCTTGCAGATTACTTCTTATTTTCTAGTACTTAAACTTTGGAGCACCCCAAGAGTTCAGTTTTCAGTCTTCCCTATTAGTGCACCATTGATAACAGCCAGTTATCATGATTTAATGCTCTATCAGTCTTCAGAGTAGTGCTCAGTTTATGTCCAGTTTTGAACTCCCACAACTTTAAAATCTACATTCTAGGCAGAATTTCTAGTTGTTCAAACTTACCATTTCCAAAACATTTTCTTCCTTCGTCTTTGTCTCTTTGATTATCTTCTATATACTTTCTATCGAGGTAATGCTAACTCCATTCTATCATTTCTTCAGGAAGAAGGTTCGGTTCTCACAGCAAATCTGTAGAATCATCCTCTAAAATGAATCCAGTTCAGCATTCCCAAAGCTACGTTCTAAACGGTGATTCCTCACTACAAGTATCTCCACTGCTCTCACTCTGCTGCTACTTTTGCACTTCTGTTCTTCACACAGTATACCAGAGTGCTTGTTTAGAAAAGGAGAATAGTTCATGTTGTTTCTGTTTCAGAACTTGGGGCCAGAGAGATGGTCCAGTGACAGGTGCTTATCTTGCACTCACAGACCAACAGACTCACAGACTCACAGACCAAGGTTTGAACCTTGGCACCCCATATGATTACCTGAGCATCTCCAGAGGATACCTGAGTGTAGAGCTCTATGCACTACCAGTTGTGGCTCCAAAGCAATAAACCAAAGGAAAACACCTTTCTTTGGGGCTTCAGCTCAAAGTAACAAAAATTGATATTCTCTATGATTTTTGCTACTTCCTTCATCTCTCTAACTTCATGGCCAAACTTCTCCCCCTTCTCCAGCAGTAATATAATGGTTTCTCTCTTCTAAACTTTGGGCATACTCAGGTACTAAATTTCTTGATTTTGCCTTTTGCTCTACTGGTTTATTTTTTGCCTCAGCTATTAGCATGGTGTATTCCCCTTACTTCTCTCAGTATTCTTAAATCTCAAATTCTCAGAGACACTTTTTTAAACTACTTGTTATGGTATGCCCAGGACCACTCTGTAGTACTTTATACAAGACTTTAGTTTGTAACACTTATTATCAGAACTATATTTGTTTAATTTTCTATTAAACATATTATTAAGTCATTAGAACATAAATGTTATAAAAATTGGCATAAAAAAAAAAACCCCCACCCCCCCCCCCAACACCCCCTCACAAAAATATAAAAAAACAAACCATTCCCAAAATATTTATTTTCAACTGAGTTCTTTACTCAAGAAAACTTTGAATTTTCTAATTACTTTGTTTTATTAAACTTTACTGATTTTATTAGTTCTAATATTTTTGGTGGAGTGTTTAGGTTTTCTTTATATGATCGTACATCTGAAAAAAAGACAATTTACTTTTTTGGCACACCCCAGCTCAAACCTGCCTGCACAAACCCCTGCCGACCAATCACGCCGCGCCGGCCCAAGGCAAACGCCCTACCCGCGGCATCGCCCGCCCCACAATTGTACTTTTAAAAATAATTAAAAATAAAATAGCTTACAGATCTTACCCATAAGTGAAGATTATTTGAACTCTTTTGATATTTAAGAAAGTGCCTTTATTATTTATGAACCCTTCTGATACAGAATATTTTTCACTATAAACTTGCATAATATGATAGCACAACTTTTTATTTTTTGTTTGTTTTTGGTTCACACTGGGTATGCTCAGAGCTTACTCCTGGCCATGTGCTTAGAGATCACCATTGACAGGGCTCAGGGGAAAGACCATACATAGTGCTGGGAATCAAAGTTGGGTGGGACTTGTGCAAGGCGAGCCACTGAACTATCTCTTCAGCCCCCATTTTTAAAATTTTCTATTTTTTTTTTTGGTTAATTGCCCTGGATGCCACCTCAGGCTGCATAGAAGCAGGTGTCTGGTGGTTACTAGAGCCAGTCATGCCAGTGTTGGGGAGATACAAGTCACGGTAAGGCTAATCTCAGGATCTCAATAATGTGGTTAGCACTTGAGGAACATTTCCAATTCAGCATTTTTTAAAAATTGCGGAATAGTATTTAATTTATGGATAAGCTACAGTTTGTTCATTCATCAGTTGAAGAACAGATTTTGATTCATAAATAATGACAATGAACATCATGTACAGGTTTTTTTTGTAAATATGTTTTGAATTTTTTGACCATATTCCTAGGAGAGAGATTGTTGAATGTGATGGTAAGTTGATGTTTAACTCTTGAATACATTGCTAAACTTTGAAAGTTACTATTGACTTTCCCACCAGCAATGCATGAGATTTCCCACTCTCAACCTTTTCTCTAGTAGTCCCTGGTATGTCAGTATTTTTTTTTTATTAGAATCATTCTAGTGGGAATGCTGTTTATTTAAGCTCACTGTGGGTTTAATTTGTGATCTTCTAATTACTGATGATGGTGAAAAATTTTTTATGTGGTGACTAGCTATTTGCCATAAACCCTTTAATAGATGCTTCTTAAAATATTTTGCCCATTCGACAACTGGAATTTTAAAACTTATTTTGAATTATATTTCAGGACAAGTACTTATAGGATATATGACCTATAAACTTATTTATAGTCTTCTGATTTTGTTTTCAATGGTGGCTTGAATGAAAGTTCATATTTTATGAAGTTAAACTTATTTTATTCTATAGTTCTTTTTTTAAATGTCATTAACCCACAAATATCTGCTTAATCAAAAAATCACAAGAATTTTTCTCTTGGTTTCTATTATTAGAATTTTTTTAATGTTTATTTAGTCCTTAACTTAGTATTTATAACCCTATTTAAGTAAGTTTTTTTTGTGTATGACTAATATAAGGTGTAAATTTATATTTTTGTACATGGATTATTAGATGACCCAAAAACAATGCTGAAAACTCCACTTGTTATTCCAACTAACTTTGTTAAAAATAAATTAGCAAAAATATAAATATTTTCTCTGATCTTTAAATTGTGTTTTTACTTATAAATATTTGTGAATTTTTAGCAACACCTTTGATTTCTAGCTTTACATTATTTACAATTGAATAGTGCAAATCTTCCAATTTTTAAAAAATGTTTTCGTTATTTTGTAATCTTCATAATTTTGTATCAATTTTACTTCACTTTCATTTTTTTAGTACAGGAGATTGAACCCAGGTCTCATGCAACCAGGCGCATTGCATCACTGATTTCGTAATTTCATATCAACATTAGAGTCAGAAAACTAATTGCTGAAAGGCTTAGTGCAGACTTATTTGAATATTATTGAATGTATAGCTCCATCCTGGTGTTAATTAGTATTATCAGTTAACTAATATCATCATTTCAATAATAGAAAAGTTCATTAATAGGCTAATTAGCTATTTTAATATTTTAATCATCATAGTACATATCACTTATCTAAATTAAATTTACTTCTTAATATTTTGTTATTTTTGATAATATTTTGATGTATATTTTTAGCCTTTTTATTTCTTAATTGTAATATAAAGTATATTTGAGTTTTAAAATGTTGAGCAATGTCTCCAAAATTTGGATTTCTTTTTACTTCCAGTAGGATTTATTTTAAACATTCTTTAGAATTCTGTACATGTAAAATATGTATTATGTGGGAAAAGTTATTTTACCATTCCTTCCAATTGGCATGCCTATAAATATCCTTATTTGCCTTCTTGCACTGCGTAGATCTCCTAGTACATTTATGAATACAATAAGGAGAGATCTGTTGCCTAGTTATGTCTGGGTAAAAAGTTTTCAGTGTATTTCTTAGATGCTTTTTAACTTGACGTTCTTTTCTTTAAGTTCTTGTTGGTTAAAATTTTTTAAGGGAGAGATCATTCTATATATTGTGGGATATAAATAAATTTACTAAAGTAGCAACATATGGTCAAAGGCAACAGAACTGGAGAGTTGGTCTTTACAGAACTGAGCTAGGTGGGATTGTGAAGTAAGTAGGTTTTTGGGGAGGACGTATTGGAACCTAAGAGGGAGGGGATGGGTGGAGACTATGGGACTTTGGTGGAGGCAATTGGGCTGTCTTGTGGTGGTGAGGTTAGAATGATGTATGCATGAGACTATCATTAAGAGCATTTTAAATTACGGTGGGAAAAGAATTGAAATATCTTTTTATCATGGATATAAATTAGATTTTGCCAACAAAATAATTCCCTATGTTTACTGGGAGGATAAGCTTTCTTCTATTAATATGTTAACTTCCTTATATTAATATAATGTTTCATTCCTAGGATATAGCTCATTTAAGCACTATATATACTTTTATAATTGTTGAAAATGATAAACATTCTTGAGGAATTTTTTTTGTCTTCTGAATTTGATATCTGAAATGGACCTCTCCTTGATGGAATCATTTATACAGTTAATATTATTTCCTCTAAAATTGTATATAGAGGCTAGAGAGATAGAACAGGAGTTAAGGTGCGTGCCTGTCTGTTGGATCCTTAGCACCATAGAGTCAGGGAGCAATGCTGGGTATGAGCCCTGGAGGCCCACAGGGTACAATAGTGGCCCAGATAAACTCTAGTGCTTCAAGATCTGAGTGTATTGGAATGTTGCATTGAACTTGGGACCCTGCTGGCCAAGAATTTCTGGAAGTACCCCTGGGTTTCTGGAGCACTGCTGGGGAGGCCCCTTAAAATAAATAAATTAAAAGCCAAGAGACACAAATATCCAGTTAAATGAGAAGTTGTGCTAGAGATATAATGTAGACCACAGTGATAGCTAATGTTGCTATATTGTATATAAAACTTAAGAATAATTCTAAGAATTCTAATGTAAGTGGAAAATTTTCCTTTTTTTCTCTTATTTTTCTATGGTTGTTTTATCTATATGAAAGGAGGGATGGTTCCTGAGCCTATTGCAGAAAACATTCCACATATGTTTGCTGGGAGGCCCCCTAAAATAAATAAAATAAATTTATTTAAAATAAGTTTTAAATAATTTATTTAAATTATAAACCAGCCCATCACATAATTTATTTAAATTATGGACCAGCCCATCACAGCCTGGATCATTGACATCCACCCTGCAGCAGTTTTTTTTCTCAATCTGGCCCAGGTATGCTGGTCCAGAGACTCTCAGACATGGGGCAGAGCTGCTGCTTGCTCTCCTTTGCCCAGCCGTTCATGAGGCACCTGGGAGGCATGGCGGGTTCTAGCCCTGGCCCACCACCCCAGCAGAGCCTCACAACAAGCCAGACAACACCCCCACTCACGGGGGCCGCCATTTTCCACATTCGGACTTCCCTCTCATCAGAACTCCACCCAGCAGACCAGCCCGTCACAGCCCGGATCATCGACACCCACTCTGCAGCAGTTTTTTTTTTTCTCAATCTGGCCCAGGTATGCTGGTCCAGAGATTTTCAGACATGGGGCAGAGCTGCTACTTGCTCTCCCTGTGCTCAGCCGCTCATGAGACGCCCAGGAGGCATGGCGGGGTCCAGCCCTGGCCCACCACCCCAGCAGAGCCTCACAACAAGCCAGACGACACCCCCCACTCCACGGGGCCACCATTTTCCACATTCGGACTTCCCTCTCATCAGAACTCCACCCAGCAGACCAGCCCATCACAGCCTGGCTCGCGGGCTGCAAGCGGCCACACGGTTCATCAACAAATGCTTTATTTGAAGGTGACTACAAGAGTATGCCTCCCGCACAGCAAGCCTGGCAAGCTGCTCGTGTTGTATTTGATATGCCAAATACCAGTAACAATTATATTGGGTCATTCCCATGATCTAATATAATGGTTTGAGGCTCTTTATGTTCCTGTAGCAAGCCGATGCCCTTGGCTCTAGTGGCATGAGACAGGACATATGGAGATATTACTGGTGCCTGCTCTAGCAAATAGATGATGAACGGGAAGATAGTGATAGTGATAGTGATTTCACATATAAGTCAAATCATCATACTAAATAGTGATATATGCTAATAATTTCTCAATAAAACTGGAAAATTAATAGGATTCACAAGGGATTGCCATCTGGGTCTTTAGAAAGATTTTAAAGAAAAGGGTAAAGTTACTTCTGAGGATCATATATCAATTATTCCTGCAGCTCAGGTTTGAATTATACCTTTCACATGTCACTAAAACTTATAAAGTTCCAACTTATCTAAAATTTTTTATGATTCCCAGCATTGTCAGCTTTCAACATAACTATCTTTTTTGATGAATATATACGTGGGAGTAAATGTAAAGTCAGGCATATTGCTTTATGCATCCTTAGGGTTGTCTTCAATTGCTGAGCTTTCTAGAACTAAAGCTCACTTTTTTATGCTTTAAGTTATCTAAGAAACTTCTAATACTTCTGTGCACAACTGTCCCATAAATTTTACCTGGAAGGATCATCCTTATAATAATTAACATAGAAATCATTTTTAATATTTTGATTTAGAACTTTTATCCTTTTCTAATTTCAAATTATAAGCAAGCATTATCAATGAAATCTTCTGTGTTTTGAAATAAGATATGTATGTTTTCTGTTATTAAATGATATAAGAAAGACGTTCTTTTGTCAGTGTTTATTTTCAGTTAGAATTTTTATCATGTTATAGCAATCAAATCACCAAGGGTTAGATTGGGGACTAGTGCCAGTTAATATTAAATATATATGTGCATATATGTATATATAGTTTTATTTTAATTGGACTTTCTGTAATAAAAACCAATAGTCATACTATATATGAGACTGTGGCTTCCAATGACTATGGGACAAAAGAGTTTATATCTGTGGTAGCCAAGTTTTCAATATTTTTTCAACTATCCAACCTGTATATGATGTAATCCTTCTCAGTCAATGACTAATTACTAAAATTATTTTTCCTTATAACTTTTGTAAGTGTTCTAAACTCATGAGTATAGCTTTGATTTAGGGAATATTTTTTTTGCTCTGGTTTGAAATGGGCTGGTCTCTAAAGCAATTTGATTTTTATAAAATTACTTAGAAAATTCAGTTCACCAAATTGTGAAGATTGTCATTTGCCAACCCTCTGTTTTTTAGATAAGTGTATATAATTTTAACTGTTTGAAATGTTATTCCACCCACAGGCAGCACTCAAGCACAAAAATCACTTAGAACACAGGCAAGGTAATTCATGAAAAACAAATTGCTGTATCAAAATAGTCATAGTATCTTTTAAAAACTGTGAAGTCAAATGTCATCTCCCACTGTTTGAGCTTTGCCATGTGCAAATGCTTTTATTCCATCTCTTCTATAATACAATAGAGACACTTTTCACACTGTGAATATATCTCTCTCTGTCTTATTTCCTACATGCAGTTCCATGAACAATGCATGTTGGAGGACAGGTTTAGCTAACCTGGGAGCTTTGTTGTGTTGCCCACTCTCAGCTTAATCTTTTTAAGCCAAGGTTCATTCTAATGAGACCTCTCTTCTATGTAAACACTGCTAGAGGGTGTGGCAGTTACAGAAGTCACCTTGATTGAATAACTTCTGACTTATACATCTACTAAAACTTCTATGTTTTCTAGATTGGGCACAGCTCCTCTTTATACCCACTGCACCCAACGTGGGACAGTTAGAATTTACCAGGAGACTACCACCCTGGCTACGCTGAGACTAAAGGAAGACTATAAGGAAGGATCATACTAGTTTGCTCTAAGCAGGCGAGTGTGACCCTTTCAGTACACGAGAACAAGATACTCAGAATCACCCTGGTGCAGATAATAATAAGAAGGACCTTGTGGGTAGCATCTAGATTACATGAAGCTCATGAAATTATGATGTATTACTTTATATCAGCCCTCTCTCTCCAGTGTTTTACATAAGAGATAATCTAGGTAGAAAGGATTAGACCTTGGCTAACCTTTGTTTATACTTTGCAATAGGGTGTGGCACTACACTCTGTTTAGAGTTTTTTGTTGACACGACCCTCCCTGGATACTTTGGTGTATATAAGGGGACTGACTTGAGGCCCCTTCGACTTTGGGCCTTTTCGCTTTTGGCTCCTGTGGCTTTTGGCTTTTTGCTCTTTGGCCTTTTGCTCCTTCTGGGTAGGACTCATCTCCGGTGAGATCCTCTCTCTTTGGTGGGAGACTTAGGCTCTTTTGTATGGTCTAAGTTCGGACAGAGCTAGAATTTGTTCATTATATTGGATTGTTCTGGAAGAGCTTTTGTAGTATTAAAAGCCTTTTTTGGAACTGCACCGGACTCAGTGAGTTTTCATCTGTTCCCCGGCGTCCTTGGAGGTAGAAGAGAACTTCTGTCCTGACACTGTCGGGGACCCCAGCGGCCTCCCTGACAAATGCGTATTCTCTTTTACAACTTAAGCAAGTCAACTTCTCATGTTAAAAGTTTTACTAGATGTAATTTCACTTTCTGGACTATGGTATTAGGTTACATCTTTATTGGGATGTTGCAGTACCCTCCACTTGCCCATATTACAGCAACTAATACTTTTGTTCTCTATCCTTTTTGATTAAGCTCAGAACCTCTCTCTTTCTGTGGAGGCTATCTATGTTGCAGGTCATCTTTTGGTGTATTTTATCCCTGGGTTACCTAAGGGCAGATATACAGAGTTGCATCAGTTTTTGCAGGAGACTCTGGAGTTTGTTTATATTTGCCATCTGGCACTTAGTGGCCAAGTACTTTAAAACACTACTCCTTATTCCTGGTCCTTCTCAGTAGGTATCACGCAGAGCCTCATGGTATGCTGGTCATCTCAGTGCACCTGGTTTAAAGCCACAACAGAATCTTGTGTTTTGCATTTTGGTATCATCTGGTTCAAATTCACAACCCTGTGTTTGCCAAGCAAGTGCCTTGAGGATCTTCGCCTTCACTTATCACCTTACTGTTGACATAAACATTCCCCCACTATAGCTCTTTTAGTTTCTATAGAATAGGTAACGTTTCCTTGTTTTTTTTATTGAGTAGCAATTCCTATTTAAACAATGAACAGAAAATAGCAGTTCTAGTAATATTTCAAGAATTGAATGAAAGTGAATATTTAGAATTTGATATCAAGAAATTCATCTCTCAAAACTAGTTCATGTTAGAATTATGAGTAAAGCATTAATTTAAAAACTACACGAAGTACCTGAGTACCGTAAGTAGAATTTAGTTGACTATAGTGCTGCAAAAAGTTCATAAGCTTAAAATAAAACTGCCTTTGACCATTGAAAATTTTCCAGAATTTCCCTGCTTGATATGGACCATGTATAATAGTACCGTATCTGTGATATTTATTTTTCTAAATGCACACCAATTTTTAAAAATACATATATTTTCACTCTGCTTTCTCTTTAGGTCATGTAAATCTTTCGTCTTTTACTAAATATTTCTGTGGATGGGAACAATTCTGAGTTTTTGCCCAATTTTTTGAGGCTCTGCTTTTGCAGGGCTAAAAGAATAATACATACATATTTATTGCCTTCCCCCTCTGAGATTTAGAAATAACAGATGTGCTCTACTTTTCTACTGAACCTTGGGTTATAAATCTGTCATGTAAGGAAAAATTCTACAAATCTTTTGAGAACTTATTCTTTGTAAGGAATTGTGTGGAGAATTGCATAATGTCTGAAGAGAAACATGACACTGACTGGTAGGGTTGATGAAAATTCCTTTTATTGATAACTCAGTGGTTTATATCTCCCCCAAGTTTCAGTGGCATCACCCACCAAAAAAGACCCTACCTTCCCCCTTTAACTTTCCCATTAGTAAACACCCTAGTTTTCACTGGACTTAGGAATTAGTGTTGTCGTTGTTGTTTTGCCGAACTTTGCAGTCTGCGTTCTTTGGATATTCATATTGCATTTATGTACTATCTGGCAATTGTTTTTCATTTCCTTATTTACTGAGTAATAAGCAGATATCACTTAGTACAATCAACTTAAGGCATGATTTCACCTTTATCAGGAGAGTGATAATAGTTCATTGAGTACATGTAACATCATAGCTTTAGTTATCTATAATTTATGTTTATTCTCTGTTCATACTGTGAATAATGTTAAAAAGAGATACAAATATAACTTTTAGAATTTTTAGAAATTTTGAAAACATAAAGGTAAATGATAGTCTAGATATAGCTCTAGACTCTGAGAGTAAAGTGTTAGCAATTCATTTATTTTGGTTTTGGGGGTCACATCCTGCAGTCTTCAGTGGTTACTCCTGGCTCTGCTCTCAGGAATTACTCCTTGTGATGTGCAGGGTACCATATGTGCATTCAGGGATCAAACTCCAGTTGTACGCATGGAAGACAAATTCTCTACCTATTTTATTATTTCTCTGGCCCCAGTTTTAGCAATTTAGACACAACCAAAGTTGTTTATTTATTTATTTTATAATTTTTTTCCCTGCCAGTCTGCCCCTCGAGATGTTGCAGGCCCAACTGTGGTGCCTGGCTGCGTTGGCAGTGACAGACAGGAAACAGGCTTGTGTACACCCAGGGATCTGCCCTGTGGGCCCTGGATGGTTGATGGTCTGACAAAAAAAAAAAGACTGGGCCCCCTAGGATGAACCCAGAGCCACGCAAAGCCTGGGAAGCTACCCGTGGTGTATTCGATATACCAAAAACAGTAACAATAATGGACCTCATTCCCAATGAATGGAGACATTACTGACGCCTGCTTGATCAAATCGATGAACAACAGGAAGATAAATGATAAGTGATAATTTTCCCCAGTCTGTGACTTTTTGTTTTATTAGCTATTTGTATTAAAGAACAAAAAGATTTTAGTCTTGAGATATCTATTTTATGTTTTTTTTTCTACTACAGTTTGAGCACACTCTGTACAAAAGTGGGTTTAGGTCTTATCCCTATCACAAAAAAAAGTTCTCCTATTTAAAAATTAATGAAAGGAGGACCTGTTAAGGGGTATTGAGGAGGGCCAGAGGCCCTCCAGGAAATCTGTGCTAATACTGCTTGGGATTCAATGCAGGGGTCTTCGTATGCAATGCAACTAGGGACCTGCAGAACTAGGGATTACCCAGAACACTGTCTGCTGCTCTGGAGGCCTCCAGGGAGGAGGTAGTGCCTAGAGGAACATATAGTGCTGGGAATCAAGGTGGGTGCCTTCACTCTTTATGATGTCTAGATATTTTGCTCTACAGTTATTTCCTGTTGTTATTTTGCCCTGATTTTAAAAACAAGGTAATTTGGCTTCTTAAAGTAAGTTGGAAAATTGTTCTCAAAGCCCATTTCTGAGTTTTGAATGGTAGTAATTTTGTTATACTTAGAATCTGATACAATTCACCCTGATTGACTCTATATGGATCCAAATTTTCTCTGGAAGAGAGTTTTAAATATAAATTAATTTTATTTAACATAGGACTGTTCAAAGCCTTTTTAAAATTCATTTGTATCTTTTTCCCCCAAAGGATTTAGCTTGCTAAATTTATTGGCAGAAAATTATCCATATATTCCTTATTATTCTACAATTCTCTTATTTTTTAATATCTCCTAAATCTGGAATGACATGGGGCAGAGCTACTACTTGCTCTCCCTGTCTCCAGCTGATCACAAGGTGCTCGGGAGGGATGTCGAGTTCTAGCCCTGGTCTGCCACCCCAG
This sequence comes from Cryptotis parvus, assembly GCA_021461705.1. Classification (NCBI taxonomy): domain Eukaryota; kingdom Metazoa; phylum Chordata; class Mammalia; order Eulipotyphla; family Soricidae; genus Cryptotis; species Cryptotis parvus. Next base: position 106,322 of record JAJIBD010006133.1, read on the forward strand.
CAGAGCCTCCTCAAGAAGCCAGAGGAACCCCCCCATGCCACGAGGGCCATCATTTTCCACATCCTGATTCCCCTTTCCTCAGAGCTCCACACAGCAGAAGAGCCGATCACAGCCCAGCTCGTGCTGCTGCAAAGCGGCTGCGCAGTTCATCTAAATGCTCAAGTTTTGAGGTGACTACAAGAGTATTCCACCTGCACAGCAGAGCCTGGCAAGCTACTCCATGTCGTATTTGACATGCCAAATACAAGTGACAATTATAGACTTCATTCCCATGACTTGATGGAATGGTTTGAGGCTCTTTATGTTCTTGGAGTAGGCTGATGCCCTTGGGCTATCTCACATATGGCAGGACATATTGAGATGTTACTGGTGCCCGCTTTAGCAAATCAATGATCTATGGAAGACAAGTGATACAAGTGAAGTGAAATCTGGAACAAGAGTCTCTCTCATTACTGTGTTGATAACTTTATTCCTGTTGCTTTCCTTCCTCCTGTTATATTGCTCCTTTCTTTTTCTTCTGAACCCTTTCCCAATGAGGCAAGCTCGGTCTTATTTTCAGCATTGTGTTTGGTTTAACCCAAGAGACAAACCCCATGAGCTCTTTTCCCCTTTCTGAACCAAGCAGAGCCAGTTTTCTTCTAGGCTTCTATCAGCCCAAACTGTGTCCAGGCCCTATTGGCATGTGTGGAATGAGGGTCCATATGAGCAATAGACATGAAGTGCCCGGGAAGAAGAATAGAACTTTTATTTACAACAGGAAAGCCCTGAATCATTCTAGAGAATATTTGATGCCAAAGATTTTGGCAGAGGCAGGGCAGAGCTGTGGAGACCTGTGATCTGAACTGAGTGTGAAAACCCTGAAAATGGGCCATAGTGATAGCACAGCGGGTAGGGCATTTGCCTTGCATGCAGTTGACCAGGGTTCGATCCCAGGCATCCCATATGGTCCCCCACGCAGTGCCAGGGAGTGATTCCTGAATGCAGAGCCAGGAGTACCCTTGAGCATCACTAGGTATAACCTAAAAAAGCAAAAAAAAAAAACCTGACAACAAAATTCCTTCACTTCTTCTTTTTTTCTCTTTCTGCTTTCTTTTACTGCCTTTCTCGGCAATAATCACATCTTGGTAGCAAGAATTATGTGATTTATATAACAAGTAATTGGAATGAGGAATGAGATTTATGAGTTTTCTCTCTTTGAAGACCAATCATTCCTGGCATTATTCAAGACACTGAAGATATGAGTGAACCACTTAATGAATGGACATGATCTCATAAGCAAATGATATATGTTAAAATTTGGTTATTGGAAAAAAACGAATTGGAATTTATTGGGAAAAGTACTTCACAATTTCTTGTTAAATAGGAAGTGACATTTTTACTCTCATTATTATTATTATTATTATTATTTTTTTTAATTTTATTTTTAGGCTGGTGAGGAGGGTGTCACCTAAGCAGTGTTCAGGAGATGTTGGATTGCTCAGCCAACTGGGCTGAACAGTTCAATGCTTGGGCCCAGCAGATCTGGTGACCCCAGGGCTATAGTTGGGGGTACTGTGAGTCTACATGGTATGGGGATCTGATGGGTTCTTGGACATGTAGAGCATGTGCCTCTAGCATGATTGTTAGAATCCTTATGAATCCAAAGCAATGTCTTTCTCTAGGTATCTTTTCTATTTTGAACATTGTCTTAGAATTTAGTCAAATAAACAGAAAGTAAGGTAACGTCAAAGTAATGAGCCCATCATAATTATTTAAAAAAAGAAATAAAATAAGGAGAAAAAGCACACATATTTAATACTTTTGTTATTAGCCTTTAAATATTACTGTTTAATAATATTCATTCAGCATGTGCTCACCAACTGTCAGGAATTAGCAGGAGGAATACAAAGGTGAGGAAAGCAAAAGGGCTATGTCCTTTCCTTCTGGATGGTGAAGGTGCGTACAAATTCTAAGATAAATAAGCAAGATGTTTCCAGAAAATAGCAGTGACTTGAAAGAAGTCAAGTCACTGTATTTCTAAGTAAGTAAAAAAATTTTGTTTTTACATTACTTTTTGTTTTAAGGTATCATTTTCATAACTAAAAAGGCCTAATCTGAATTTGAAGAGTGTTTCTGAATGTGGTATTTGTGCATCATTAAACTTTCTGTTTATTTGGCTTTTTAAAAATAGTTATTTTGCTTCAGTTCCTTCTTAGCATTGTGCATCTTTGAACTGAGTAGAAATTTATTGTTTCTATAACAACTATCACTAGAAGGAAGCTATATTGGTTAAAGGTAATATGGTTTTATTCATATATAAACTATTTGATTAAAAGGGAAGTTGAGCACTCGTACAAAAACATTCTGCAGTATTTAATGGATTTGTAAAGAAACTAAAATGGTTTCATGAAGCTTATTAATTGTTTTCAAATTTTCCCCAAAGTCAACACATATATACACTCTTTCCCTCTCTCCCTTCTCTCTCTCTTTTCAAAGAAGTATTGGTAAGTTATCTAATAGAAAAAAAAACTTAGTCTTAAATCAAACTTATTAAAATTGTTTCAGAAGGATGCTTATCTCTTAATATGTTGAAAATAACATTAAAGCCTTCCTCAAAAGAATTATATAAAATCGGTAGTTTTGGAGTGACTGTTAGGATTCAGAGTTTCAATATTCAGAGTTTCAAGATTCAGAGTTTCAAGATTCAGAAAGGCCAGTAAAGAAGCCAGTTTGAAAATTATGCATCACTGACTATATGTGTTGTATGGCTGGTCTCTGGCCTACTCAAGACGAGGAAGAGAAATTTAATACAGTCAACACAGTCATCTCTCTGGCTCTGAACTTCTTTTTTACTTCCCAAACTGATCAAATGAGAGATTGGGCTGGCACTGAGGCAATTCTTTCTCCGTCATCACAGGCTTAGCCTTCTTGCCAGGAGTCTCTTTGCCAGAAGACAGCTTCGTTACCATGGGCGCCAGAAGTGTTCCTTTGGCAGCCCTGAATCTAGACTGAGAATTCAGGCTTCAGCTTGTGCTTGACTGTGATTTTAGAAATTAGCTTTGAATTTTTAATAAATCTTACACTTTAAATATGACTTCAGTACTGCAGGGAACTTGAAAACTATCTTTTATGTATTTGTTCATTGGCTATTAACAAAACGTGAATTTTTTTTTTTTTGTCTTGGGAAGTGTGTTTTTTCTTCCTTATATAGAACCATTTGAGTGGAAGAATTCTTGAATTGTTGCTGTTTCTTTGTGTTGGGGAATGGGGAAATGTCTTCAATAATGGCCCTTTTCTTGTGATAACTAATTTTTATTTGAAAATATAACAAAGCAAGCAAGTAACTTCTTTTCTAGTTGAGTACTGTGGAGTAGAATTATTCTCTTCATTCACATAGTCTAGTTAAATCAGAGTAGAAATATACACCTTAAAGACTGAGGGATTAAGCTATGCATAGCATATTCTCTATGCTGTGAATGTTGTAGGACTTATAGGCATGGGATATGTTTTTGATTTTTTTAAATGAATTAGAAATTTATTTATATATATATATATATATATATAGTGATTCTTGGGTTTTAGATTATCTTCCTAAATGAAATATGGAAAATGATTGATCACTTCACTTGATCACTTGAATCCCATTACTCATCGATTTGCTTGACTGGGTGCCAGTATCATTTCCATTGGACCCTATCACGTGCCAGTGTAGCCCAATGGCATCTGGTTGATTCAGGAACATGAAGAGCCTCAAACCGTTTCTTCAGGGTCTTGACAAAGAAGTCTGACTATCTTGTAGGTGGGTGGCCACGTGATCTTTTGACATCCCGTAGGATCCAGTTGGTAACGGCTCTAGTCCAGCGGTCATCTCCAAATCGCATTACATGTCCAGCCCATTTGCTTTTCGATGCCTTGGCAAATGAAACAGCGTCCATGATTCTGGAATAGTGACAGAGTTCGAACTCTGGATTCCTTCTCTCACTTGAGAGAGGCTTGATATTCCAAGCATAGCTCTTTTCGATTCCTCTCTGGGAGACCTGAATAGCATTCTCATCCTACTTTCGTAGGACCCAGGTCTCTGAGGCGTATGTTAATGCAGGGAGAACGGAGGAGTCAAAGAGATGTGTCTGGAGCTGGAGGTTCTTTGCTACTTCTTCGATGCTTTTCAAGGCATTCCATGCTGCTCTCTTCCTCCTGCGCTGCTCAGGTTTTAGGTCATTCATCATGTTGACTTCCTGACCTAGGTACACATAACTGCTGCATTCAGAGATATCTGTTCCATTGAGAGTGAATGGGGCCTCTAGAACTAGTTCATTTTTCATGAACATAGTTTTCTACAGATTCAGCTGTAGACTATCTTTCCACATTCTCGCTCAAAGTCAGCCAGCATTTGTGCCGCTTGGCTAATGCTTGGTGTTATAAGAACGATGTCATCAGCGAAGCGGAGGTGGTGTAGTTGCTTACCATCTATCTTCATTCCCATTCCTTCCCATTCTAATTGTCGCATGATGTTCTCCAAGGGTGGCGCTGAAGAGTTTTAGTGAAATGGTATCACCCCGTCGAACCCCTCTTTTGACATCAATGATCACTTCCTTGTAGAATTGTGAGATCCTGGTGGTGAATCCATAATACAGCTCACGAAGGATCTTGATGTATTGGGTTTGAATGCCGTTTGGTTAGGCTTCGATGACTGCTTCAGTCTCCACAGAATCAAAGGCTTTCTTTAAATCAATGAATGTGAGACAGAGTGGCATCTTGTACTCCCTACAAACCTCAATGAGCTTGGTTACCGTGTGGACATGGTCGATTGTGCTGAATCCTTTCCGGAAGCCAGCTTGCTCTCATGGTTGTCCTTCATCTAGTGTTCTGCCAATCCTGTTCAGGATGACTCGAGTGAACAGCTTGTAGATGATGGACAGATAGGGCAGATAGGGCGATAGTTGTCGATGTCGTGAATGTCTCCCGTCTTGAAGAGTAGAACTGTCCTGCTGGTTTTCCATTGGGAGGGAAATGGAAAACCAGCAGGACATTTCCTTGCATTCGGACAGGTAGCCTTTGAGGAGCCGTGTATTGATGAGTACTGATGGCAGATCCTTCAGTTATTCAGGTCTGACTTTGTCTGGGCCTGGTGCTGTTCCCTTCTTTACCGACCAAATGGCATTTCGGATTTCAGAAGGGAGAACGTTGGGAATGACATATCCATCCTGGAATTTGGTATGTGGGCAAGTGGACATGGCTATCAAAAGATCTGAGTAGAAGTCATGGATAATCTTCTCTATTGCCTTTCTGGAAGATGTGATATATCCATCAGGCGTCGGAGGGCAGTCATCTTGGTCTTATATTTGGCGAAGGACAGGCGGGCAGTGCGGATGCTTTTCCTGGCTTCTGCTGCACCTTCCAGTATTTCTGCTCTTCTGTCTTTTTGTTCTTCCTTTATTGCTTCTCTACACAGCTTTGCAAGCTTGGACGTTAGCATTTGGTCGCCTGAGGCTCGGGCCTTGCAACATTGTCGAATGAGCTCGAGAGTTTCTGAAGACAGGCGCCCTTTGCGTCTTTATCTCAGCATTCTTCGCACAATCATGGAGGTGCTGAACCAGTCGGTTGTATTCTTCATTGATGTTGTCAATGATGTATTCCCATTTAATTTCAAGATTATAAATATGAAAACTGGTGAAAAATACAGTCCTTGAGCAGCTAAGTTGAGTGTTTACTAAACCTATTTGTCCTAGTACTTTCTTTTCATGAAAAGATAACTTAGCGCAAGCTTCCACATTCTAGTTCTTTTCTTTTCAAGAGCAAACAATCCTCCAATTACAGTGGAGGCTAAGACTGTCACCATTCCAGCAGTCCCAGGGGGTCTTTATCACACAGACAAGAAACTTTTATCAGACAATGGACTGTTATTTAGCACTAAAAAGAAACCAGCTAAAAAAGAATAAAAAGATACAGAAGAAGCTTAACAATGTATTGAAAGGTGAAAGAAACCCATCAGAAAAGACAATATAACCTGTGATTACAAAACTTTGTCAGGAAAAGGTCAAACAGTGAAGACAATAAAAAGATCAGTGCCAGGAGTTGAGGGAAGATGTACTACAGATAGAACATAGAGAATTTTTAGAACACTGTAAATATTTCATATGAGACCATAATAGCTGCACATGGAACATATATCCAAATCCATATAGTGGACTGACAAAAGTGACAGTTGTATATTCTGAAGGGAGAGAATGGTGCTAGACATTCCTGCTCCTTTTTTGTTCCTGAAGAACTTTATATCTGTAAGTGACCCAGGTAACTAAACTAAACTCAGAGTTTTGAGCTATGATGAAAAATCTCTGTAAATCTGTGGATCAATTGAAGACTGAGAATACAGACATTATCCTGGTAAATTTTTTCTGGCCCAGTTTGACCCTAACATGCAAATGTAAATATTAGCACGAGATCATATACAAAACATGATTTTGTAGCTGTATAAAGTGTAAATATAGAAATATAAAATAGTTTAATGACAATAGGTTTATTTCATTGTTCATTTCAGACATAAATAGAATTGTATAAAAACAAATGAATTTAATATATATATATAAAACTTGATGAGTTCAGGAACATATTTTTAAATGTATTTATTATGTTTACGTAAATCATTTTGCTGTATTATATAAAAATAATCATCGAAATAATGAAGATATAAACATAAAGAGTAATCTTATGAGAGTTCAGAAGTTAGACTATGAATCTATGGAAGAGTAGATTGGCACAGTTACCTGTGCAATTATGAAAACAGTATCATCTAATTAGTGCAAATTTATAAAGAGTTAGCTGTTTTCACTCTCTGTAGTCCTTTTTAAAAAGTTTTTGCCTACATGTCAGTTCAGGCTTATGTTGCATTTTGCTTTGTCAAGAAAAGCTTCTTAGAGAAGCATGATTTCTTCTGATCAGTATCAGATGTTTTAATAAAATAAGTACCAGACTGAATGGGAAACTCTAAAACAGTTTGGATCTGTTTCTGTCTCTGAGCTCTTTTCATTTTACTTTCAGACTCAAAGAAACCCTCTTTATTTGCTAAGCATTTTTTTGGTGTGTGTTAAAATTGGATTAATATCAGATATAAAATACTACCCATCCCTTTTTATTCCTTTATATTTTTGTTTATTCTTACTGTTCTTATTGTAGCTGTCATATATGCTTATTTATTATTACCTCCCAGAGTTAGAATGTAGATTCCATAAATAAGGGAATTTTAATGTCTTATTCTTCAGTGAGGGAGAATTTGTACGGAATAAATTTTGGCTAAACAAGTGAATAAAGATCCTGGTGTTATTAATGTAAACTCTTTCTTAGAACTAGTCATGAGGGATTAGGCTTAAAGTTTTTGATGTGAGGTAGATACTTTATGTTTAATTGATGATCTTTTCTGCTTCTCTTATGAGATATTTATTTCCCACTTCTCATGATAAGCTCTGTTGCATTCTACTGAAGTTTGTAGAAATTTTTTTGCTATATTTATTTTGTTGGTGGGTGTATTTGAGAGGGGTAAGGAGTCCACAGTCTGTGGTACTCAGGACTTCTTTTCTCTATGCTCTCTTGTATTCCCAAATAAGCTCAGGAGACAATGTGGGATGCCAGGCATCAATCCCTGGTAGCTGCAAGTAAAGCAAGTGCCTACCTGCTGTACTATCTCTCCAGTTCCTGCTACATCATTTTTATTTGTTTAATATTTCATCATTCAACACAAATCCCATCACCAGTATGTTCCCACCACCAAAGACAGTCATTTCCCACCACTCTCCATCCCCATGCCTCTCCCTCAAGTGGCATCAGTTATATTGGCCATTGCAGTCTGTGTATGACAACAATACTGATAAAGTCATGACCTTTTTTCCAGGTTTTTATGGCCTAATCTGGTCTACTTCTATTCTTGCATCGACTATCTGAATTTTCAGAACGTGGTTGGTTTCTACTAGTTTGCTGTACCACATGACTACTTTGCCATGTGGAGAGCCTATAGGAGCTCTGCCCCATATGTCTGAGTCTCTGGATCACTGCTGACAGCCTGGGGGGGCAGTTTGTGGGCAGGTCCACTGGACCTCCCAGACTGGACAGAGGTGGGGGGAGAGGGACCCCAGTTCCATCTCCATGGAAGCACCGTGACTTTAACCACCGAGAGCTGCATTCCTGGGCTTGAAATCAACTTTTCTATAGGGTGGGCTCTGATGAGTTGTGGAGTCTGGACATTTAAAATGGCTGCCATAATGGTGCTGGGGTTCCTCTTACTTCTTCCAAGGCTCTACTTTGGTGGCGGGTCAGGGTCAGGACCTGCCCTCCCCTCCTTGACGCCTCATGATTGTAGCAACTCTGCCCTCTGCTACATCTTTTTAAAACATATTAATATTATATGTTTTCTGGTTGTATATATTTCCTAATATATGGAAATATATACAACTCCGCCACCCCAGCAGAGCCTCACAACAAGCCAGACGACCCTCCACTCCATGAGGACCTCCATTTTCCACATCGGACTTCCCCCTCGTCAGAACTCCACCCAGCAGACCAGCCTATCACAGCCCGGCTCGTGCACAGCTTGCGGCAGCGTGGTTCATCAATAAATGCTGGATTTTGAGATGACTACAAGAGTATGCTACCTGCACGGCAGAGCCTGGCAAGCTACCCGTGTTGTATTTGATATGCCAGCTACCAGTAACAATTATAGACCTCATTCCCATGACCTGATGGGAATTGAGGCTCTTTATGTTCCTGGAGCAAGCAGGTGCCGTTGGACTCTACTTGTATGAGACAGGTCATATGAAGATGTTACTGGTGCCTACTCGAGCAAATCGACGATGAATGGGAAGACAGTGATACAGTGATATATTTCCTAATGTGTATGTCTTATTAAATGAGTGTCCTTTAGCAATAGAGATATGATATGAGGGAATTTTAACTTGATCTAGTCAATCCTAATTTTGACTTTGCCCAACATAGGTCATAATTCAATTCTTAAAAGAAATTATTAAACATTTTTAAACACTCATTTTTTCTCCCTTAAAATATTCTGCTGATAAAAATAATTTGAACTTCTCTTTCTCATAGCTTTTAATTTTTGAAAATTTCATGTGGAAGTATTTACACAAATTTAAAAATGCAAAGTACTCTGAGAGCTAGTACTTTTGAAAAATGCTTGTTTCCATTTAGGCTAGTTTACTTTCACAAGAATAAAGGCTTTCTATTTTGAGGGTTTGCCAGTCATCACGTCATTTCCATAATTGCCAACAAAACCATTCATTAGTTCTAATTTACTAATGACATTATACTGCCCAATGGGATCTTTTCATAGAAGTGTAGACTTTCAGAGTTGGAAGTCACCTTGAAGAATAAAAGTTTATTTATAGCATTTTAGAATGCCATATATAAACTTGAATTTTCCAGAGATTTTAATCTAGTCTTTTTATTTAAATGCAATCAGATTTTAATTGCTTGCAGATAGTGGAAGAGATCTTGCTTATTTATAGTTTTTTTCTTGTTAAATGTAGTGTTTAGTATAAAAATGTTAATTGAGAAAAGTAGCATTGCATTATGTAGATAATTTCACAAGGCAAATAAAATAATACTACTAAAGTGTCGGGAGACGCGCCGGGGTCCCCGACAGTGTCAGGGCAGAAGTTTTCTTCTACCTTCAAGGACGCCGGGAGAACAGATGAAAACTCACGAGTCCGGTGCAGTTCCAAAAAGGCTTTTAATAGTACCAAAGCTCTTCCACAGCAATCCAATATAATGAACAAGCTCTAGCTCTGGTCCAAACTTAGACCATACAAGAGAGCCTAAATCTCCACCAAAGAGAGAGGGTCTCACCTGAGCTGAGTCTTACCCAGAAAAGGAGCAAAAGGCCAAAGAGCAAAAAGCCAAAAGCCAAAAGCCGAGGAGCCAAAAGCCGAAAGCTAAAAGGCCCAAAGGTGAAGGTGAAGGCACCTCAAGTCAGCCCCTTATATACACCAAAGTAATCCAATCCTTAGGGTCATGTCAACAGAGAACTCTAAACAGAGTGTAGTGCCACACCCTATTGCAGGTATAAACAAAGGTTATGCCAAGGTCTAAATCCAGATAAAGGTTTATACACAAATTTATCATTTGAAGTCCTAAAGCTTAAGACTCTTACAACATGAAACATTGTCTATCATTTCTTAAAAATCTTCACTAGACATTCATTAGGGAAAATTAAATTTTCTGAAAAAAAATTGAAAATTTATTTATTTTGTAGGTGGTGTCACCTACATACATGTAAATGAAAGAACTTGATTTTTAAAATTTCACAAAAAGTATGTTAGTGGAAGCTGATAATTAAAATATACTATTTCTTTATATAGGTATATAAAATTAAAAAATTAGAAACATGAGTAGTTATATGCTAACATGTTTTAAAAATGAAATAAATTAATATTTATCTGAGAAAACATTCATATACTTTTTAAAAAGACACATTAATTTAAGAGCTGTTCATAATAGAGTTGTTTCAGCTATAGAATGTTGCTATACCAATCCCACCATCACTGTTTCCAGGGTCCCTGCTGTCCCCCAGACTGCTCCTTTGGCATGCATATAAAAATATTTTTTTCTTTTTTGGGTCACACCCAGCAATGCTCAGGGGTTACTCCTGGCTCTGCACTCAGGAATTACTCCTGGCGTGTGCTTGGGGAACCATATGGGATGCCGGGGATCGAACCGGGGCTGGCAAAGGCTGGCCACGCAAGGCAAATGCCCTACCTGCTGGACTATTTTTAGTCCCTAAAAAAATATTTTTTATGTTGCTTGCTCAAAATAGGGTAAATAAGTTGCAAATGAAATTATCAGAAAATAAATAAATAATAACATGATGAGCGACCTAAATTCTGAGCTGTGCAGGAGGAACAGAGCAGCGTGGAAAACCTTCAAGAGCATCGAAGAAATAGCTAAAAGGACAAAGAACCTCCTGCTCTAGGCACATCTCTTCGACTCCACCATTCTCCCTGCATTAACATACTCCTCAGAAACCTGGGCCCTACGAAAACAGGATGAGAATGCTATTTGGGTTTCCCAAAGAGGAATCGAAAGAGCTGTGTGTGGAATATCATGCCTCACTCAAGTGAGAGAAGGAATCGGAGTTCCTACCTCCATCGATGATCCAGAGTCAGAGTCAGGGACGCTGTCTCATTTGCCCAAGGTGTCAAAAATCAGATGGGCTGGACATGTAATGTGATTTGGATACAACTGCTGGACAACAGCTGTTACCGGCTGGATCCCACGGGACATCACAAGATCACGTGGCCGCCCACCTACAAGATGGTCAGACTTCTTTGTCATGATCCTGAACGCATGGCTTGAGGCTCTTCTTATTCCTGGAGCAAGCAGATGCCATTGAACTACACTGGCACATGACAGGGATAAATGGAAACATTACTGGAGCCCACTTGAGCAAATCAATGAATAACAGGATATCAAGTGATCAAGAGATCAAATCAATAATGGTCAACTTGTAAGGATTAAATTACTATATGATGCAAACCTATGTAAATAAGAAAATTCGATTATTTAATACAATATAGTGTACTGCCTATTCTCATTTACATTCTGGATTTTCAACTCTGGCATCTAAAATATATTGTATGAAACTTTATTTTGTAGATGAAATTTATTGAGGTAATCATTATATGTTTCCTGTCATAAATAAGGCTTCTTTTTTATTTTCCTCCTTGGCAGTGTGAAATAGATGACAAATTTTTTTCATATTACTTGGTACATAAAACTTCAAAAGAATGTATTGTATCTCTTCACTTGTATCACTTGTCTTCCTGTTGCCCATCGATTTGCTTGAGTGGGCACCATTAACAACTCCACACGTTCTGTCACATGTTAGTGTAACCCAAGGGCATCTGCTCACTCCAGGAACATGAAGAGCCTCAAACCATTCCTTCAGGTCATGAGGATGAGGTCTATAATTGTTACTGTTTTTTGGCATATAAAATATGACACAGCTAGCTTGCCAGGCTCTGCCATGTGGGTGGGCTACTCTTGTAGTAGCCTCTAATCTGGTGCATTTATTGATGAACCACGTGGCAACAAAGACAGAAAAGATCAGTTTTTCATGCTTGGTGGAGCTCTACGAGCTGTAGAGTCTGGATGTAGAAAATGGCAGCCCCTCCTGGTGTGGGGGGGTTTCTTTGGCTTCTTGCAAGGCTCTGCTGGGATGGCGGGCCAGGGTTAGAACCCACCTTCCAAGTTTTATGTATTCTTCCTTGATCACTTGAATCCCGTACTCACGATTTGCTCGCGGGCGCCAGTAACTTTCCATTGGACCCATCACGCAATGTAGCCCAATGGCATCTGGTTGATTCAGGAATATGAAGAGCCCAAACCGTTCCTTCAGGGTCTTAACAAGGAAGTCGACCATTTGTGGGCGGCCACGTGATCTTTGACATCCCGTGGATCCAGCGTAACGGTCTAGCCAGCGGTTGTCTCCAAATCGCATTACATGTCCAGCCCATCTGATTTTAGATGCCTTGGCAAACGAGACAGCGCCCCTGATTCTGGAATAGCGACGGAGGTCAGAACCCGGATCCTTCTCTCCACTTGAGGCGGATATTCAAGTACTATATTAAATACCATATAATTATGTATTACTTGGTACATAAAACTTAAAAAAGAATGACAAATAAAAGTATTAGAAACAAATAAGTCAATTTGTGATGATTAATTATTAAATATATTAAACTTAACCTTTCTTAATCTAGTGGGAGGCAACCATATACAATATCAGTCAGTACTATATTAAATACCATATAATTTAAAGTTTCTCCTGCCCTTTAAAGAAGGTCTTATAATGCTTCTTGTAAAACTGTTTTCAAGGCTATGAATTCTCTGAGCTGTTGCTGTTCTATGAAATATAGCTCCTTCAAGTCTGAGTGATAATGTAGCTGGATAGTGTATTTTTGGTGATGTGTTAATTTCACTGAATTTTTATACTTAGATTTTTCCATATTCTCCTGCCTGGTAAGAGTCTCATTTGATAGTTCTGTTATACATCTTTTGTGCTTTCCATTGTATGTAGTTCCTTTCTTGACCTTGCTGATTTCAATATTCTGTCTCTAATTTTAGATTTTATAATTTTGAATATAACGTGTCTTGGAGTTTTCCTAATTGGGTCTATTTTCACTGCTTCCTTTGGGCCTCTTGGATCTCAATGCCTGTAATCTTTAACTCTTTAAAGTTCTTATCAATGATATCTTTATATTTCTTCACAATTACCTTCCTGTTCTTCAGAAACTCCAATGATTGCTTTATTGTTCCTCTTGGACTCATCCCATAGTTATCTAATATACTGTTATTTCTTTTTAGACCATTTTTTAACTTTCCACTATTTCCAGATGTTTGCTCCTTCTCTTCTTGGAGGCCCGCAATCCTTTGCTCAACTTCTATTATTCTGCTGTCCAGAGCTTCCATAGACATTTTTTATATCACCGACCATGTTCTTAATTTCTGTCATGTCTAACTGTAATGATGTTTTCATTACAACTCTCATGCTTTCTTGTGCTTTGTTGACTGCCTGTATTGTTTCCTTGAACTCATTGAACATCCACATGATAGTGTCATTGAAGACACCATCTGAGAATTTACTGGTGTTGTTTATATACTCAGTGGTATTGTTTTCACTCATTGGTTTTGGTGGTTTTATTCTTGTCTTCTCCACTGATTTTCTAGTGTTGTTGTGCTAGGGTGAATTTTTTGCAGTTAAAAACCCCAGGAAGGTGTGAGTGATTATTTAGAACTTATTCTCTGACATCTTTCCCTGTCCTCACAGGACAGGAAGAACCAGACAGCTGCTTGTAATTTATTGATCTATCAATCAGGAGCATTGGAGTAGCCCTTAATATAATTCAGGTCTGGTGTGGAGGCTTCTGGGACCCACCCTGGAGGAAGAGGCTCTGCCCTCCTTTGGGGTTCTGCTTCACATTGGAGCTCTGCCTCCATTTGGAATAGTCCCAGTGATATCAGCCAGTGATGAGGCAAGCTTCACCTGGGATGATGGAGCAGCAAACAGAAGTTTAGTCAATATAAAACTTTCTATATGAACATGCTAATAAAAGATTTTTAGAGTGGTTTTAGTATACACTGCTTTTTCAGATTCTATCTTAATTTTCCTATGGCTGTATTTGCATTATTTATTCTAAGATTTCCTAGGAAGGAGGATATTTAAGGTCCACAGTTATGTAGTCTTACCCTGGTACACGGTTAGACAGGTTTGCCTCTTGTTGGCTACCCATGGACCATGAGCCTGTATTGTTTGACCCATGAATGATGTTATAAAGGTTCAAATGTCCCTTGGAGGAGGAAAGTTCCCTACCCCTGCTGTAAGGAGACATTTTATCTGACAAATAATATTTTTAATCTAAAATTGTAGCTCTCTTTATTCTCTCTCTTTTCTGAAGACTTCTAAATTCAAAGCATGAATGTTTCCGTCAGGTAGTTATTTCTAATTAGAAATAGTGATAGACTAATATGGTATAGAACCAAAAAGAAGCATAGACTAGTTCCTACATATATCACAAGTCTGGTTTGCAAGGTAGTTTACAGTCAGATCTCTCTTAATACTTATATCCATGAATCTTGTGAAACAGTGATTAATATATGCATTCTATAGGTCAGTATATTTAATTTAAAATACTATATATACCAATATTCACACATGAAAGGTAGAATCTATATCAAATTACAACAAGTTTAAGATTTATGGTCTAATTTTCTACTGATTCTATAGATAAAATATCTATAAGATGAAGAAATGAAAAATATAAACCTATATAAGAAGTACAATTGACCTATGAGCAACATAGTTTTTGAAAAATGACACTGTGTCATTTTTGTTCAATTTCCTACTGTTCTGTATGAGTTCTGTATGATCAGAACTCTACTGTATTGTTTTTCATTTGTTGCCTAGTCCAGAAAATGAATTTTGATTTGAACAACAGTGAAAAACTTGAGCATAACTATAACTTCTGGTGAGGATTATGACTTATTTGGTGAACTGAGAAAGCCTCAGTCCTCCATCTGTATGTTAGATTCGCACGGCCAGTCCTCATAGCACTTCTGATGCCACACGTGTGACATTTCCCCCAATCCCCAAACTTAGTAATTTTGTGACCTGAGACCAGGGTCTTACAAATCAATTCCATTTCGATGCTTCCTATGAGTAGATAACGCCACTTCTCACAGGCTAAGAACTCAGCCTCACCCCTCCCACCCCACACCTGCCTCAAGACCAGGTCTTATAATAATTGATTAGTTATAAATTGGAGGCACCTAGGACCTTTTTGTTTGATTTCATTAACCTGCTAGAGTGGCTTACCAAAGTCAGAAAAAGCTTTTCTATTTATTTATCTTTTAGTAGTTTATCAACAGTGATAATAGGGGATATAAATGAACTGTAAGTTGAAAAATCACTTGAATAAAGTCTGGGTAGGTCCTAAACCCAGTACAATAGAGTTATTTTGTTTGTTTTACTCTTGTAGGCATCTTCAGTTTTTAGCTCTATTCCCAGGCTCACTCCTGTTGTTGTTGTTGCTGATTTTTAGAATGGTGGGGTGGAAATGAAAATTCTAAGCTTTGAATCTGATGACTATTCCCAGAGACATAGTAAAACAATATATTTCATCTTCTCTCTTCCCTTTCCTTCATTTATATTGTCTTGATGGCATGGGTGGCCTGTGTGTGCCTGTGGACACACATGCACACACACAAACACGTGGTTTTCAAACATTTGGTTGTTGGCATACAGACTCTGCTGCCATACTTGGCCATTTTGCTCATGATGGGTGGCACTTCCTTAATTATGATCCTTGTACATATCCTTGCTGGGGGTTCATGCTACTGGTTGTAGGCAGTTGCCAGAGATTACGCCTGTAGATAGCAGTTTTTTAATATAACTGACTTTGATTTAGCCAGAAATTGTAGTGACAGGGATTACAGGCAGGAAAATGCCAGGATTGTGGTTTTCACTCCAGGGTGGCCTCAAGGGCTAAATTTGCAGCCTTGTACTTGCAGGAAGAGTCATCTCTGGGCCTTTGCTTCTAATCCTTTTATACCTTAGAATTCTGGTATCTCTGTGCCTGCCACTGCTGTTCAGACATTTGCTCCATGTTTTACTGGATTAAATTTGGGTGGGAGTTAGAAGAAGAGGTTATGAAGGGAATTACTTCACTCTCCTGATTCTGCTCTTGTGACCCTTGTGATGAGATGCCACCCTTGAAGGTCTTCGGCAGATGCTGATGCGGCTCACTTGGGGGTAGTTTATGCCTTGCTGAGTGTGATGGGTTCAGTGAGTCTCTTCTGGTTAGTGATGGATCCTTTAGCACTTGAGTATCAAGAAGTCCATCACTCTTGCTGCTAAGGTTTTCCTGCACATTTAGGAAACTCATTGTGATGTAGGTGGGCCCCCACGTGTGGCATAAGCTTATGCAGGGAGGACAGAGACACGAAGGTTGGTAAAGTCTGCTATGAATGCCTGCACGGCACGGGCCTGAGCCCTGCAGCCTCACAAGGTGACCAGCAAGCCTCATCTGATGTCCATTTGTTTTTTTTCAGCATGGGAGTTTATCTCCAGCACCTGTGATTTCTCTTGAAGCCTTGTACTCAGTCTGGAGGGAGGAATTGCTCTTTGCAGGAAAAAAAAAAAGTCAGTTCTAATCTTACCCAGGGTTTCCAGGTTCTTTGTCTTTCTCATGGAAAAGAATTACAAGAGAATATGAGCAGTGAAGTGAAAACAGACTTTTATTTTGGACATTTATAGAATGGGGAAGGAGAGAGAAAGTATGAGAGTAATGCACTCAAGAGAGAACTACTTCAAAGGTGGAAAGAGCTTTGAATGGCTTTTTAAGGCTGGATTTTATATGGAAATTTTTTCCAGTTGCCTTGGCATGGAGTTTTTCAGGAGGTGGAGGTGAGAGTCAGGTATTATCACAAAGAAAAGGTTTTCAGAGGATTAGTGTTGGGAGTGGTGGATGGTCTTCTTGAAATTCCTTTCCTGTCCTTTTTTCACTATTGGAGCTTCTCTGAAGGGAAGGGGTTCCAGCCACTACTGTAGGGTCTCATGGCACCCGGTGAAGTCATATTGGGCCTTAGTTCCGATTTCTGCAAAAGAGGGCTTTTGCAGTCTTGTTGTCAATGATCTTATTACATCCTAGAAATTCCATTGGGCCCTTTCCTATCTATCTGCCTATATAAATTGGATGAATCCAATGTGGTATATTCTAGTTGAGTCTTTGCATTTACTATGGTGGTGGGGGCACGAAAAGTCCATCCCAACCAACAGTTTTCGGTTGCTAAGTATAGTTGAAAGTGTACTTTCAACTGTCAGTGTAGCAAATTCTCTTGGTAAGGTTTCCTGAAAGCTTTTGCTCCTTAGATCTTTCATGGGCAAGTCATAAATCAGGCTTTTAGTATCCCCTCCAGAAGATAGTTCACATTCCTTCCCAGTGGTGCTGCTCAGCTGCTCTAGCCTGAGGTTACAGAGAAGAGGAAGCTCTGTACCTTTCCTTCTCAATCGTGAGGGCGCAGTGGACAAGGGAGGAGTCAGAGCTCACCAAAAAGTTTCCTCAAATTCTTATTGCACAGAGTTGGGTAATAAGCATAGCATCGCCAAATGGCATCGCAATCTTTCTTTCTAAGTCCTGATTTGATGAACCTGTAACTAATTCCAAACATGAAAAATATCACCTTTTTCTTGGAAGTATTGGCAGGCACTAAGATGGGGAACGTTTGATTTTATTTTTTTTTTATGACAATGCAATGCAGAACTGATGTACTTTCTTCTGGCTTATGTAGCAGAAAAGAGATTATGTTGTTAATTGATAGTTCCCATACAATTCAAGTTGCCAAATATTAAACTAACATAATATGGGGATAGGGTGGTGAGCTTCAAGAACATATCAACAAAAGAGAAAGGAATTTAATCCTCTTAAGGCCATGGGGTCGGCCTTGGGGTTGGATATGTCTTGTTTATTCTTATATGAACAATGACCAGCAGAGGTTCTAGCTCACAGGTAGTGCTAAGTGGAGAATTAGAAGTATGTAAACAGCATAGAGTAGAAATAGTAAGGAAGATAAAGCAACAACAAAAGTCAGACAAGAATAAATACACTGCCTTTGGTGGAAAAGAGAGGCAGCTTGAATGAGCGGTGGAAAAGCAGTACTAGGCAACCCCGGACATGCTGAGTCTAGTCCGACTTCTCTTCCCATGCTCTTTGTATACTCAGGAGTTTAGCAGCAAGAGAACAGTCTTTTGCATCTCAGAGTTCCAGCGGTGTCACCTTACAGTTGGAACTCTGTGGAACCATTCTTAAGTGAATAGTTGTACTTGAAAGAAGATCAAATTCTTAGTAATTGCTGCTGTTTCATGTAAGTCAAGATGGTCTAATATATCCAGAGTGATTAAATGAATTAATTGACTACAGTGCTGGGGACATAACCTAGGACTTCATAAATGTAAGACAAGCACTATGCTTCAGCCATATTCCTGGCCCAAGAATGCTTACTTAAAAGACTAAAAGATCAAGGGTCACTTACTTTAAAAATTTAATTAAGGTACAGTGTTCGCCAAAGATATCAGATAACAGTAAAAGTATTTTGGGAAGAGTATTTATATATGCCTTTTCACCTTTTCATATGCATGTGAATATTTATACATAGATTTGCCTACATATATGATAGAGTTACACAAAGGGGACTATATCTTTAAATGTATATTTCTATAGTATTGTTTATTTGAATGTTATTAGAAAAATAGCTTTATTAATTTTATTGGTATTTATAGAATATAATTTTATTTGTAAATTATGCTTGTCAGAGGAAAAGACATTGCTTTGGTGACTGACTCAGGCATGTGTGGCGTTTTTTTTTTTTTGTTGTTGTTTTCAGAAACTGGTACACAAAGCAATCCCAGCTTTAGATATTCTTTTCTTCCCTTTAAACTAAAACATACAACTATATATAAAAATGTAACACATTTTTTATGATTTTTATAGCTTTATACAGTGAGAAAGTGGAATTTCATACACTATAGTGTCAGTATAATATTTCTCTGATTATGATTGAATTATAATTGTCAAAGCATGGCTCCATGGAACTTCGAAAAAATAGGACAAAAGACTTGAAATAAATGAGTTTTATTTGCTATTCACCAATTCTAATCACACTGCAGGAAATTTTTATTTGCCTAGTAATATTGTTTATTATCTTAGGAAGTACTTTTGAGAGCTAGCTTGATGTCATTTGTATATTGCTTCCTGCCATGAGACAATAAATTCACTTTCATGGGTAAGTGCATATTTTTTGGCCTGTAGACTATAAGAGAAGCAGATGAACTGAGGTGGAGTCATAAATTGCCAATCCGAGTTCCACTCAAAGATTCTATAGCTTGTTTCCTCAACTGGAAACTTTCTGACTCAATTTGGCACTTTATGTCCCCATTTTATCTTATTTTCAAAAAATTTGCTCATTTCATCATCCTAAATTGGTAAATTTCTTTGAGTGTCATAATCTTAAAGATATGTTTGTTTGAGGCTACTCATTTCTTTTGATAGGGAGGTAAAAAGAATAGGCAGTAAAGTAAATGTCTGTTAATGAAGATAGTAGCAAAATGCTATACTTATTGAACTTTCATTATGTACTAGTGGGTATACTCAGAAATGTATGTATTCAGATTTATTAATCTTGAGGATAACTCTATAATATAAAAATATTTTTTTTCTAAAAATGTTTTTATAGGATTTTCTCTGTGGATTGTTTTATATGGGATTGCCTAAATTGGTTTAAATTCAAAAATGGTCAAATGGTAAAATCTATGTTAAAAATTTAAATGAAATATCTGCTATATAGTTATCAGCATCAAATGTGATTTTTTTTCTTATTAGAGCAGTTCTATAAAATAGCTATTATGTTCAAATCTATTTTATAAGATGATACTGAGGCATAGGTGTAGGTAATTACCACAAATCAAACAATAGGTAGCAAAACCAGATTTTCTGAACCCCAACATCTGATGATATTGTTCAGTTATAGAAATAAAGGTTGAACATTTAAAACAGAATATAGAGTAAGTCTTAGTAGGTGTAGAAACAAACTTGTACAGAGCAAGTAGCACTTTCTCCTTTCAAATTGAATTTTTAGCAAAAGTAAAAAATTGAAGATCCTCCTTTGTTTAAGGAGCAATTTAGAGGTATGTGAGGTCAAGAAGTTTTATAATTTTTCTTGCTGTTAAAGCTAAGTTGATGCTCATTTCATTTGATTTTTCATTTCTGGTATTTCTTTTCTTGAATAAGTCTATGTATTGTAGAGTTTGAGTTGACTACAAGAGTATGCTACCGCACGGCAGAGCCTGGCAAGCTACCCGTGTCGTATTTGATATGCCAGATACCAGTAACAATTATAGACCTCATTCCCATGACTTGATGGAATGGTTTGAGGCTCTTTATGTTCCTGGAGCAAGCAGGTGCCCTTGGGCTCTACTAGCATGAGACAGGACATATGGAGATGTTACTGGTGCCCGCCGAGCAAATCGATGATGAACAGGAAGACAGTGATACAGTGATACAGTGATTGTAGAGTTACTTTCACACTCAGGTGTGTTGTCATTTTATGATGGCTTCTATTCAAAAGTTTATTATAAAGTCTGACAAGACTTGTATCCTATGAATAAACTTATAAATTCCTGGTGTGTGTGTCTTTGTGTTCATGCACTTGTGTGTTTTGTGTATTCCTATAGATAGCATGCTTCTTTAACTTTTAGGCATTAAATTTAAAATATATTTGGAAATACAGAGAATTTCATATTTAGAAGAAAAGAATATGCATTGATTTGTCAATAGCATCATATCTTAAGAGAAAAATACAGGATCAGAACTAGATATAATATCTATATTAGCTACCTTTCTACAACAAACTCCATTATCACATTTGTTCTAAACATCAAATAGAATTGGAATAGATTTTTGAGAAATGTAGTGCATATTTCCCTTAAATAGAAAAAAAAATTCTATGTTGGACATTCAAACACACTAAATTAAAGTGACTTGGAGCTTCATTGATGAGAACTGTTGTTGGTAGATGAAAATTGACTGCCATAGGCATTAGCAATGGAAGTAATGTGAAATTGCAGAGAGTAGTTTGGAATGTGTTTGAAGTTTTTAATTCATGTTCTAAATATCTAGAATTCTTTACAATGTCGCATACACTTTGTGTAAAATCAGACTTCAAGGAAAAACTGTGAGCTGAAAATAATAATTTCATGATAGTTCAGGGCTCACTCCTGCCTCTGTACTCGGGGATCATTCCTGACATGATTTGGGGACCATATGTGATATGGGTACCAGAAATGATGGCATTCAAGGCAAGGGCTTACTCACTATATGCTTTTTCTAGTCTGTGAATCACTGTCTCTAAAGACTATTTTCAATATGAAAAATTAAAGCAATGATAAATGATAGGCAAGTGTTGTGATTAAATTTTTTTTCATTTTTTATTATTTTATTTTTTTAAAATACCAACATGGGTTATACAATTACAAAGGGTGTTCATAATTGGGTCTCAGTCATATAGTGTTCCAGCACCTGTCTCTACACCAGTGCCCCATTTCCACCACCAATGTCCCCACATTCCCTCCCACCCACCCCAGTCTGCCTCTATAGGAAGCACTTTTTCTTTTCCTCTCTTTCTGTCTCATCTCTGTTTCTGTCTCTTTATCTCTTTATCTCTCTTCCTCATACATTGTGGTTTATCCTACAGACATTTAGGATTGATTTATCATATAAGTCTCTTTGTGTATATTCACTGCTGAGTTCTAGTCTGGCACTAACATTTCCCACAATTAGTAGAAATCTAGTATATATTTATATCCCATTAATGAATGCAGTCATTCAATATATTTCCTTTTCCTTCTGACTAATTTCACTCCAGCATGATAGTCTCCATATCCATCTATTTGAAGATATATTTCATAACTTCACCTTTTCTGAAAGCTGCATACTATTCCATTGTATAGATGTACCACAGTTTCTTTATCCAGTTTTCTGTTCTTGGCATTTAGGTTGTTTCCAAATTCTGGCTATTGTAATAGAGTGGTGATGAATATAGAAGTGCACATAGTGTTTTTGCTGCATGTTTTGGGT